>OU892284.1:16274425-16300449 GCA_917834065.1 Ceutorhynchus assimilis | reverse complement strand
ATCTGAACTCCCGCTTTGCGTCGTTCGTCTAACTGCTTTTTCGTGCGGGAAAGTATCACTTTGCGCACTTGTTAGGAAAATAACTATTCCGCACTGACAGCCGTGCGGAAAAACTTTTTTCCTACGAGCGTGCGCAAAGTAGTACTTTTCCGCACGCATTTCCGGGCTCAAAGTTACACTTTTCCGCACCCAGTGCGGATACAGGCCTTATCCGCACTGAGTGCCGAAAAGTAATTATAATTGTCAAGCAACAATAAGTGCACCTGTAGACTTTGACACATGATGACAAATTTTTCCTCTGTTTCTAATGAGCCAACATCTATACCAACACCAAATATAAATTAACTTTGACACATTGTCAGATTTGTTCTCTATTTATATGCAAAAATCTACAAACTTTCACATCAAATTTAAACCTTTTAAGATGAACAGCTCTGACGAGGATTTTCTGTTATTTATTTTGTTATGTAATTTTTTGATAAATGCATAGGTTCCCTTCAAGTTATTTAAAAATAATTAAACAAATTATCGTTTTTTTTTTTTAATTTTTGTTATTACCTACCTGATATGAAGCTCGTAGGAAAAATTTTGTTCCTAACACGTGCGCAAAGTGTCTTTTCCGCACGCAAACACGTATCCGAACTCCGCTTCGCGTCGTTCGTATAACTGTGTTTGCGTGCGGAAAAGTAACACTTTGCGCACTTGTTAGGAAAATAACTATTCTGCACTGATATGCGTGCGGTAAAAGTTTTACCGCACCGTGCGGGAAAACTCATTTTCCGCACGGCTGTAGGAAATAACTATACTTTTTCTACGAGCATACTAAAGCTGATGTTACGAAGAGTTTAATTTAAATAAAATGCGATTATGCAGAAGGTAGAATTAAAAATGTATTAAAAGGTATTTATTAAAAGGTAAAGGTACAGGTATAGGTGTATCAACAATACAAATAATTCCATGTCACAATGATTATTTCAAACTCTTCCCGCACCGGTGCGGGAAGAAAGTCTTCCCGCACAGCAAATCGTGCGGGAAGAGTCATTTCCCGCACGCTCGTAGAAAATAGTATATTTCCTAACTAGTTCGGAAAGTACCACTTTTCCGCACGAGTTAGGAACACTATTTTTTCTACGAGATGAAAGGTAATTACCTACATATTTATCAATTTAAGTTTTTTTTTTTTTCAGTTTTTCGTACCTGTACCTGTAGTATACCTGTTTACCTGTATACCTTAAAAATTGTATTTTTTCAATTTTTGAGTATGTTTTTGAATCGCGACAGCTACTTTTTTTTACTGCACTTAAAAGTATATGTCAAAACGAATAAAATTAGCAAAAGCAGAACTCTGTACGATAATTTTTCACCGTAGAATTTTTTTTGAAAAAAAAACTGTTTTTGACAGAAAAAAATTAATATCTCGGAAACTTTTCAATTTTTTTCTTTAAAAGTAAATGTGGTTAATTTAGACATATAAAGCTATACTTTCACCAAGTTTCGTCACAATTGAATTATTTTGTACGAAATGAAAAAGAAAAATCGGAAATTATAAAAAATATATGGTTTTCTGCATTTTTCTCGGAAGTTTCGAGGTTATGTTGAAAGTGACCTATACAAAAGTTGTAGATATTTGCATGATCTATAACTCTTGTATTGGGTATTTTTCGGTTTGATGTGTAATTTCGCCGGAAATCGTAATAATACCATTTTCAATTCCTTTTCAACCCCCCAAAGCAACCCTCCACTACCCTCCGTGTGGAATTTATTTTTTTTACTTTTATTATAAGCCTCTTGATCATTTCCAACTATAAAAGTCCAGGTAACAATTTTTTTTTTCTCAAAGTGTAATTTGATAGGACTAAACATTCAAATAACAATAATGAAAAAGTTAACGATGATAAATATTGACATTGAAAGTGCAATTTGTGTTTGTTGTATGCTGCAATATAGCAAATGTCGCAGTTGAAGGTCTGGGGGGGGGGGGGGGGGTGAACAAAAATTCAATACACGCCTACTTACTGCCGGAGGTGCTTCTGCCGCCCTCTGGGGACGCCACTGTATTAATTTCATACACATTAATTAGAACCACTGATTAGGGTAGGTTTTCATGCATCCGTCATCCGATGAATACGATAATACGAAATTGTTCTGATTGGTTGAATTTACGGCTTTTTATTGGTGAGAAAATTCAGACATTTTCTGATGTTTGGCATTTTCATGCATCCAAAGCTTCATAACGCAAATCATTGGAAATATTTATTAAGAGTGGTTATTGAAATTTTTCTGAGACTTGTTTCAAACTTGAGCCTTTTTTCCTTCCAAATCCGTATGATCGGAAATAGTGGTCTACTAAGAAAAATGTTTCTGAAGTTGAAAGATAGGTACATAATGACGAAGATTTTAACCTTAACTTAATGTCAACCTCATAACTAATGCCAAGTAAGCGAAATATGATAAATGCAACTTGCATGCGCACTTAATTAGACTCTAGATTTCGGTACTGTTTATTTTGGCGGATACCGTATTTGACTGCTCAGGTCATTCAGGTTGTAGGGCAAGTGCACAATCTAACAGTTGACACTGACACTATTGACAGTCGCCTTGAGGAAAAACAAAAATATAATTTACAGTGTTTTTTGAGTTTTTATTTAGATTTTTCAAAATAAATACCCTTTGTGTGATCCAGAAGTTTCTTAAATATGACTAGAGTTTGTTTAGTTGTTAAATGTGGCAGTATAGCGCAAGGGATAAAATATCCTTCCATAGGTTTCCATCAATTTTAGATAACAATGGGAGGTTCAATTTGTTAGCTCAAGAAAGAAGAGTAAAATTGATTAATGCCCTTAAAAGAGAAGATGTAACACAAAAGATTGAGTATGGTTATATGTTCTAAACCAATGATTCTTGTGACACTTGGTTTTGATATTTGGTTAGAAAAAACCTTAATTTAATCCATTATAGGAAAACCTAGAAAACTTCTAGATAAAAGACCAAGACTTAAACATAAACACATTACTCTAACATTTTTTAACAAAATAACAAAAAAACTGTCAAAACCGCATAAAACATAACCGGCATAATCTACACGAATGTAAATAAATGATTTGTTTTTTCTCAGGGCGACTGTCAAACTCATTTGTGACGTCACATGGACATGCCCTATTGAAATATTCTTCTTTGTCTGTGAGCCTCATCTCATTCAATAAATACACCTTGTTGTTGGCTCCAACAAAACATGGAAAAGACAATCGTACGACGGATGCACGAAAACCTACCCTTATCCATTATTCATTGGATTGAATTAATGCGCCGAGTGGCAGACAGTTGTCGTCGGGGGGGGGTAATTACCTCCATCTCCTCCCCCCGTATATGCGCCCCTGAGATGCCACAATATCTTGAAGAACGTCGTTTCTTATTTGAATTTGAGTGGTTGGTGTTTAGCCTACTACAGAAATTCAGCCTTATGCTGTAAGCACATTGACTTTAATTTCAATATTGAAATAATTTCAATAAATTTTGACTTTCATTTCAATATTGAAAAAAAAACGGTATGCTGTAAGTACCCTTGATTTAATTTTATTGAAATGAAAAAACATTGAAATTGATGTCAAGTTTTCATGTGGCAACGTTGTATTTCTTTGTAAAATCGTAAAAAAAGAAGAGTTTTTGAGGGGTTTCTAACCTAAAAATACAAACTGAAAGTTTGTTTTGGTTTTCCTAGCCAAGTCTAATCATTAATTTTACTTTCTTTACCCTTTTTGTGGATTTAGTAGAATGAGTGGAATTTTTTTCTTGCTTATAAAAAAATCCAAATAGATCATTGGAAAATTAGAACATGGGTAAAACGATGCTTTTGGGTTTATTTTATCAAATAGATGTTGAGGGAATGAGAATCCAGAATCGAGAACGAAGTCGAAAGCCAGATGAATTTATTTTGTATAAAGATGGGAATACATAGTGAAAATATATCTAGGTCGAGACTTATAGGTATGTGTGTAGGTATTCACAATTATTTTAACTTATCTAATTTTGTTTTTAGGAAAATCCATTGATGTGAACATACATGAAAATAATTCAAGGTTCTCAAAATCTATTTATTTGCCATAGAAAAGAGCCTGCAAGTCCTGAATAAATTAATTAATAATCTGATAATACTTCAAATAAGTAAATATAAACATAACCAAAATATGCAGATGTATTTATTATAATTCAAGGACAATAATTTTCCATCACACTGTTTTCCACAATCACGATTGTTGTAAAGAATAGTTTTCCTCAACACGATCAAAATAATCTTCTTGATTTCTGACTTGATTTTTTCAGCTCCAATTTCGTCATCTTGAAAGCAGATTTTTCTTATCTATCGAAGCTCTACCCTACTCAAGTTTAAATCATTTCATCATATTATCCCTGTATTGTATTGTAGAAAATAGTACATCTTTTACTAGGCAATTGTGCCTTTGAGGCAAATTTTAATGTGTAGGAAAGTACATCAGCATCAGCTTTAAAATTATGAAACTTTAAAAGACATGGTTTAGGTATCTACCTATATTAGAAGATGGAGGGAGTGGGATTATGTGGGTATACATGGGACTTAACTGCTTTAAGGCCCTTTACCTGGGTAGGTACTGAAAAGCAAATTGTGAAAATTGAGTAATTTGCACTAAACGGCGAAATATGATTTGATTTGAACTACCCATTTCCGAATTTAATTTTGAATTGATATAGAAAAACAAATGCATTTCTCTTCCACAGCTTCACAAAAATCGAATTTCACATAAATAAATAAAACAAACTCCCAACAAATCTCAAAAAAACAAAAGTTTTAGGTTAAGTTTTGTTGTTGACATCATTTCAAGGTTTCTAACGAGTTAAATTTTGCGTTACGTTAGGATTATTGACTTTTTTCAAGTTGACTTGGAATTTATTTCAATATTTTTCCTTACTGCATACCAAATATTGAAATTCACGAGGTCACTTGACTTCATTTCAACATCTTAAAATTATAAAATGTCAATAATTGAAAAGTGGACTTACTGCAATATTGAAATGTCTGTACAATTTCAACTTTATGTCACAATTTCAACCTTGACTTCAAGTCAATGTGCTTACTGCATAGCCCTGGGAAAAATAGGTGGGCAACTGAAAATTAGTGAAATTACTGCTTCTGGAATCGTTCTAATGTCGGTTTGAACAGAGCTACATAGTTTCCGACATAATGATAACTAGTATTTAAATTTGAAAAGGTAAATTTTGTTAACCTGCAGAATGCAAGTTGTGTAAATCAATAATTAATTTGATATTTGTCCAATTTTAGTCAAAACCACATTTAAAGGTGGTACTATATTATGATTTATTCGCAAAGAAACACAGAATTCTGCAGGATCCCGCAGGATTGAAATGTCCAACCCCGCAAATACCGGGATTGGAATTATCTTGCGGGATTGCATTCCCTACTCGTCGTAAATTTTTTAAAAATTCAACATAAAGAATTGTGGAGAAAACTGTGAGTTTCACTTCTTGATGGTATCAGATAGTAATTTGGTTTGAAGTAAAAAATAGTACCTCTAAAGTAAAAATCGTGCGGAAAAGTACCTGACATGTTCTCATTGTTGCCAGCAAAGGTAAATAAATTAGAGTGAGGGAAATCGGTGAGGGAAGTCGAATAGGGAAATCGGTGAGGGAAATCGAAGAGGGAAGTGACACAGGTAAAGTGACACTTCCAAATTTTTAAGAAGTCAGTAATGACAAGATTACATATATGATTGCAAATAAAATACTATTTCCGGTTAGGGTTACCCAAATAGTAAATTAAAAAGTGTCATGAACTTGCTGATTGATGGATTGAACAGAGATAGGCATTGTTGGTGCTTTACCTTTTCCTAAATAATGAAAGAGTAATTCCTTCGACATTTTTACTCTGAAGGGGTTTCATCCCGAAACGTGAAAATGAAGGGGTCTCTTGACTTCTTGACTTCTATTGGAACTGGTTGCATTGGCAAGCAAAAAGTAAACGTGAATAATTATTATCTGGGTTTTATCACACCCATCCTTCTGGAATTCGTATCATTACACGTAAAATTGTGTATAGTGCTTTATTTTGAATTTCTATTCGTGAATATTGTGGTGATTTTGGATTTGCTGGTACTCTACACAAACTCGCAAGAGGATCTATATTTGCCGCCCTTTGCACGCCGCCCGTTGCCCACCAATACCTGGCAACATTCAAGGATTCAACCCTCAAACAACATCCAAGAGGTAACTTATTAGATATATTAATTTCTTGCATTCCTGCCGCCTTTCAAAAAGCTGGAATTTGTCACGTTCGGTTGGGATATTGCCTGAATTTTATAGGGTTTTTCCCGGGGTTCTTTCCTGAGGGTCTATTTCGAGGTCTCTTATACCCTCTATCAAGCCGATCAAGCCCTGCCTTATCAACCAAACTCTGTAACTGGTTCCTAGCCTTTGGAGTTGCGACGGTTTTCCACGACTTCATTGGTAGGTTTTCCCTGGGAAAGCTCTTTGACCCAAAAACCACCGCTACTGCTCGAGGTGGGGAGTAACTCTTCCTCACATTTGAATATTTTGGACTCTGGAAGTCTGGAGTGAAGCCTCTATCTGGTAGGATCGACACATATTATTTAACAAACCATTCTTAATAAATCTTCTTTTATTTAAATTGTTCTAACTAGTCCAGATTAACCCTTATTGCCTTATTTAGTCAGTGTAGTTAAAGTTATTTGAATATGAGCGAATCGATTAACAATCGAGTCATTACATAAGGGCAATAGTCTGGGTTGGTTGGCCGGCATAGTCACCTTTTTTTTATTTACTTAATTTATACTTCACGAATTTTACTGATTGCATTTACTATAATTATTGATGTGATTATTCCACGTTATTTTGTATTTATGAACCCGTTCGGTTACCAGTTTATTTATTCGGATTACGCACTCACCGTGTAAACGTAACGTGATCACGTCGCGTATGGCCCTATTATATAATAATATTATACGCATACATAACTAATTATTTTACCCCGAATATTTTCATTAAACCATTACTGAGTGAAGTTAGACAACTACTTTTTCATCTTTGAATTTATTATTATAATGTTTGTGGGTAATATTGGATAATATAGAGGAAGACTAATCATTTCTGATTAATGATGTTGATTAAGTAATTGATTGATAATTTCGATTAAGTGACTGATTAATGGTTTTGATAAAGTGACTGATTAATAATTTGGATCTAGTGACTGATTAACAAATAATTTTCGATTTGTGTCAATCCTTCCTGGGAGATTAAATACTTTAAATTTGCTTCCTTACTTACTTATTTCCCTTATCTTTTCTGGCTGAACATTTCAGATACTCCAGGTAAGCAAGGCCATGACTTCATTTAGGTTGGGATTATATATATTTTTTTTCACTTGCGACTGTTTAAGTAGGTACTGATTTTGATAACTGAATTTCATCCGCATTATTATTTTTATTGTTTACTGTTTCGTGGGTTATGGGATAGGCAAGAAAAGACTAATTATTCTTTGGGACGTTTCGGTGCTGTATTGCGCCTTTTTCAACCCTAATGTAATAAAACACTCTTATTAATCATATCATGCAAATAAATGAAAAGCTTAACCACTTACATTAGAAAATTAAGTCAAAAAGCCTGGCTTATTTTTGGTGTGGATGTGAACCATCACAAAGTAACAATGCTATTACACATCTCCCAATCGTGCAGAACTAGGTGCTTGTTGTAATTATTTAATAATTAATCGTTGGCAATGATCCGCGATTTTTTTTTTTTTATTAGCGATTTTTTTTAGTAAAATTCCTTGTTTATACGAAAAGTTAGGTTATGGAGAGCCATTAGGCTGTATTCACACAGCAACAGTGTGACGTCACAATAAGTGCTACATCATACATCACCATCACAACAATTGCGAGACGTTCACCAATTTAAATTACAAAAAACGAAAAAACAATGAGATATCAAAAAAATAAATAAAATTGAACATAAACAAAGCATTATCACTTTTACCAACCCAAAATTTTCCATTAGTTAATGATCATAAAAAATATAGTACCTATATGAAAAAAAAAAAAAAATCTTTAAAAGTGCTAAAAACTGCTAGTTAGACTAATAGTGTAGGTGCCCAGCGACATAAAGTTGCATTTATGAATACTGTCATGGAAAGTTTTGTGTGGCTGAATTGCGACTAGTCTACCACCTTTTTCCTTTATGAAAACTTTCGTAGTGGGGGCTTTTCTTTTCTAGTTTTTCCGAAAGCCGACCATTTCGCGTGGTGCAAAAAATTTATAGATATCGTTTTTATTTTTAGTGAAATCGCGAGCCAAATTCATGAAAAACGCGAAAAAAAATGTGTCCGACA
Organism: Ceutorhynchus assimilis; assembly: GCA_917834065.1. Classification (NCBI taxonomy): domain Eukaryota; kingdom Metazoa; phylum Arthropoda; class Insecta; order Coleoptera; family Curculionidae; genus Ceutorhynchus; species Ceutorhynchus assimilis. The sequence continues at coordinate 16,292,057 of OU892284.1, read as the reverse complement.
AAAAGGTTGGAGCGTTAAGGGTGTCTATCAACTCAAACATATCCAATTGACAAGTTAAAAATTTTTTTGGATAACGAGCTGATTTTTTCAAGATTACTTAAAAAAAATATGTAGAATATAGATATCCAAGTGTCCGACATAGTAGATTTTCCGATTTTCCAGTCCGACGCGAGAAAATTATCGGTTTCACGAAGCCAAAAAATTAATGAATAACTGTCGGACAAAAAAATAATCATGTATATAAGAGAAGTAGTCGACATGTAATATAAGTGTCCGACAAATATATCAAGCCCAATTTGCTGTCCGACAAAAAACATTAATTATAAACCTACCATACACAACTATAAGTCACCCCCTTGAGTATATACCCAATAAATAAGTATCTAGTTATTAGTTAAGCATTCTACTTATCAATGATTATTCCATTTTTATTTTAATTTTGTTAACCAGTTGTTAAGATATACATATTGAAAATTATGTTTTGGCGGTTCTGAAGTGTAATTTTTGTCAGAATTAAATACCTACTTCACTAAATTCTGTCAAAACTTAAATTTTTGAACTGACGACCGACGCGATTTTTAATATATCGGTACATCGGCTAAAACAACCTCTTGTATACACATAATGCAGCCGCTAAAGAAAGCATAGTTTAATAACTCTACAATCCTGGTATAGTGTGACAACACAACCAGTATTATAATAGCTATACAACAACTCTATTAAGAGCCATGCAACTATTTATATATTGGGCATTCTGCAACTTAAAAACACTAAAAAACCACTTGCTTAATAGCTACTCAACCAGTTGTACAATGACTATACAGCCACTTGTACATTGGGTATATAAACTCTGATTCAATAACTATACTATCTTCTGTATAATCTCGATACAGTTTCTTATATAGTTGCAATAAAGCAATTAAATTAATATTGATAGGTATGCAAAAAAGTGTAGAACAACGCGTTTTTTACTAGTAATGCTTTTGCTTTTCTGTCCCAAATAGTATACAAAATTTAAACTGATGCAATACAATTTCTGTAAGTATATTAGTTTTTTTTTTCTCTCAGTGCAAATGCGAGGTCTGGCGTCCTAGACTTTTATTTTATTTCACCATTTTTGAGCTTTTTTGTCTCTGAGGAAGAGGATCTATATATCCTCGAAATATATAGGGTATAATATATAATGTGGAGGAAGACTTCGTGCCTTTTCTTACCTCTGAATTAAATTTAAACTGCACTTAGAGATGGACTACCTCTTCAATTTAATACCCACTATGTTACTTACTCATCATCAACATCCATATGTGTTTCCCTTATAGAAGTAAAAGTATTAGACGATTGTGGTACACACGTTGCTTCCACATTCATTCTCAGATGAAAGAGACATCACATCAATTCGTGCTGAATCTTGTGTTGAAACATCGCATGAACTTGAAGAAAAAACTTTTCATTGCAAATTAAACGAAGAATGCAACACTACTGTTCTGTGCAGTGATAATGCAAGTTAAAAAAAAAGCACAAGTAGGTATAACTTTTTATTACGCGGCGAAATCAAAATGGCCCACTCCCCACACCCTGTATGATTTTTTTATAGAATCCTGATATATGTAAAAAATAAAATAAAATATAGGTACGTGTTCAACTGTTTTTTCAAAAAACTGACCGTTTTTTGACAATAAAATAATAGACCCGACTTTTTCAAACACCCTGAATGAAAGCAAAAAACATCCCAAAATATGTAAAATCGTGAATAACTGTTTTTCCCAAAAACGGCTTTTTATAAGTATCTATACACATGGGCGCCCGGAGGGGGGGGCAGGGGGGGATATCTGCCCCCCTGGCTTTTAATATAAATACCTACTTAAAAATAAAAGAGAAAAAAAAATAAAAATAATTAGGTAAAGCTTCACCTCTTGACGTATTATCGAAAACCAAAGAATTTTATCCATCCATTTTTCTGGCTTTATCTCTGGCCATGAGCATTCCGCCTACGACCTGCACAGCTGAACGATCATTCAGCACCTTACGAAGATTAAAGACCTGGTTAAAATCGACCATGTCAAATGAAAAACTGGATGGCTTGGCTATGGTGTCAATTCATCGATCTGAAAAATGTATTTTTTTAATTTGGAATATTCCATTTACGTTGTGTTGTTTTAGTTTTGATTACAATTTTTTTAAATTTTTTTCCCACAAGGAAAAGTAATTTGTGCACCTATCAAAAGATACAGAGAATTAACTTTTTTTCCCGTCCGAAATAAAAGTATTTCCAAATTGTTTTATTTTTTATTGTTTATTATATTAGTTACAAATAGCAAAATTTGGGGGTGCCCAAAAAAAAATTTTCGCCTGCGGTGCGTTTTCCACGATTCCCCCAAGAGCAGTTTATTTGCCCCCCCCTGTGACAAATTCTGCGGGCGCCGTTGTCTATACATGGAAAATGTTATTCTGAATTTATCGAATTTACCTTTTATTCACGAAATACCTTTTTTTCACATTGAATTGTTTAGCAGGATGAATGATAACCAATTATCTAGTTCATCATCGGAAGTATCTGGTAATATCACATTACTATATTTGAGGCTGTGAAACTGTCTTGATTTTAAAAATAATTTACAATAAGAAAATATTTCTGGTGTAAATTTTTTCACTTCTTCTGTTTTTTGTTCAAAATGAGGTCTACCTTTTAATGAATTACACGAAAAACAATTAATTTTTAAAAAAATCTAAATACTGTGTAGATTAGACAAATTATGTCACCGAAAATAGATATTTATTTATTCATACGGCTGGTTCAGATAAAGTGTAGCAAATACTTTTACTCTGCCTTTGTCTCTTTTTGCTGCAATAAAGCTGAATATGTTTGTCTCAAAAAACGTAAGCAAAAGCATTTGCTTCTGTTTTATTCATATGATCTAGTAGTGTCGTATATAACGTATACACTCCAAGCACAAGAATAAACCAGAATGAACAAGAACCTCAATACCACCAGTGCAGTAGGCGTAGGTCGGAATGTAGCGGCTTTTTTTGAGATTGGTTTCGTATTGACTGTGACTGATTCGATTTTGTTGTATTTTGAAATTATAGTCTTTTCGCAAAATAATTTTTTGTTGTTGTTTAAATCAAAAACATAATGATGTAATGTTTCCTACTCCATAAGAATCATTACAACAGGAGATGATTGGAGCGCACCTCGACGTCAGGTACACCGTACACCGACTAAATTCAAAAAAACTTTATGCTTCTTTTTTACGCATAAGCGGTAATGTTTTACTGTCGGACAACTTAGTCATTATGTTCTATAGTTCTTTTCAATACAATAAATCGAAAGAAGAAATTGTTATTCGTAAATTTTTTGGCTTCGTGAAACCGATGATTTTCCCGCATCGGACTGGAAAATCGGAAAATGTAATATGTCGGACAATTGGATATTTATATTCCTCATATTTTTATTAAGTAATTCTGAAAAAATCAGCTCGTTATCCAAAATTTTTTTTAACTTGTCAATTGGATATGTTTGAGTTGGTAGACACCCTTAACGCTCCAACATTTTTGTCGGACACATTTTTTTTCGCGTTTTTCATGAATTTGTCTCGCGATTTCACTAAAAATAAAAACGATATCTATAAATTTTTTGCACCACGCGAAATGGTCGGCTTTCGGAAAAACTAGAAAAGAAAAGCCCCCACTACGAAAGTTTTCATAAAGGAAAAAGATGGTAGACTAGGCGCAATTAAGCCACATAAAACATTCCAAGGCAGTATTCATAAATGCAACTTTATGTCGCTGGGCACCTACACTATAAACACATTACAAACAGATTAAAACATATAAAATATTGAAACAATTTACATCTAAAATTAACACTTAGAAAATCACAGGCACATAATACATATATGTTATCACAGCTAAGATATAATTATTATTTTTTGTTAATTTTAGATTTGTACTTATCTAAAATATTGCAATATAAAGTACTTAAAGGGGGTGTGCGCCAAAAATTAAAGTTTTAGTGTAAAAAATCTAAGAATAACTGTTCAAACCTCGTTATTCTACGATGAACCATCGCTGAGATATACCGCTTTAAAGTGTGGACGACGCTCTCGTGACGTCACGAAAACTTCGTCCAGCGGCGCTCTGCATTGTTAATTTGATTGTTCCCGGCACGCGTGAGTGGTTTTTGTTTAGATTATTGCAGGTAACACAGGAAAAACATTATGTAAATTTAATTAAATCCACTTTCTCGTGCGTCGCTTGAGCTTTCGTGACGTCATAGGGTGAGATGCGGTACCTTCATAGAGCCATATCTGCGGTATTATTTGTCATAGAGGGGTGCGGATTTCACTGTTATTCTTAGATTTTTTTTTCTCTTTTTTTTGAGATGAAGTTGTTTTTTTGGCGCACACCCCCTTTAATCCCCTCACATCAGTTCTTAAATTGATGGTGTCATGTAAATGAATCTGAATAATTTCACTGATAAGTCTTTTAGAGTAGTTTGGTTCCTTATCTAAAATAGTTGTGTCCTGAAATCGGAAATTATGTTGGAACTCGAAATGATGTTTGGAGAGGGCTGTTTTCTCCTCATCATATCTTTTGTCATTCTTACAGTCATTCCTGTGTTGTTTAATACGCTTCTCCAGATATTGCTTGGTCTGTCCAACATAGCTTTTTCCACATTCACAGGGAATATGGTATATAAGATTAGATTGTTTATCCATGGGAGTAGAGTCTTTCAATCTAGTAAAGAACTTCTTTGTGGTTTTCACATTGTAAAATGCTAATTCTGTATTCATGTCTATGAAGCAACGTTTGACTTGTTGGGATAAGCCTTCGATATAATGAAATTTGTAGTATTTTTTAGAATTATCTCGGAGGGATGGTGTTTTATTGTTAAATTTGTTGATAGAAATGTTAATAAATTTGGTGGGGTAATTGTTGTTTCTTAGTAAGGTTTTTATTTTGTTCATGTTTTGATTATGAAATTTTTGGCTACTCAGTTTGGTAGCTCGATACAAAAGTCCATTAATTATACCAACTTTATTGGATGTGGGATGGTTAGAAAGAAAGTTCAGGATCCTCCCTGAACTACTTGGATTAGAGTACCAATTAGTTGAAATAGATCCATCTGTTTCTCTGTGGACCTCAGTATCTAAGAAACACAACTTGCCATCTGTTTCTACTTCCATTGTAAATTGCAAAGATCTATGAAAACTATTAAAAGTCGTTAGTAGAAAATCTAGTTTATCAGCTGGTGCTGCAAGACACGAATAATCAACAAAAATGTAAAAAAAGGGTAGAGAAAATGGTAATTTTTGTGTTACTTCAGTAACAACATAGTTCATAACCAAATTAGCTAATATGGGACTAGCTGGATTCCCCATAGCTGTTCCATCTTTTTGTAAATTTATACGAGCCCAAGCTACAAATATAATAACTAATCATTACTGTAGAAACAATGAATCACAAACTACACTACAAGCAAGTTCTTTACTAGATTGAAAGACTCTACTCCCATGGATAAACAATCTAATCTTATATACCATATTCCCTGTGAATGTGGAAAAAGCTATGTTGGACAGACCAAGCAATATCTGGAGAAGCGTATTAAACAACACAGGAATGACTGTAAGAATGACAAAAGATATGATGAGGAGAAAACAGCCCTCTCCAAACATCATTTCGAGTTCCAACATAATTTCCGATTTCAGGACACAAGTATTTTAGATAAGGAACCAAACTACTCTAAAAGACTTATCAGTGAAATGATTCAGATTCATTTACATGACACCATCAATTTAAGAACTGATGTGAGGGGATTAAGTACTTTATATTGCAATATTTTAGATAAGTACAAATCTAAAATTAACAAAAAATAATAATTATATCTTAGCTGTGATAACATATATTATGTGCCTGTGATTTTCTAAGTGTTAATTTTAGATGTAAATTGTTTCAATATTTTATATGTTTTAATCTGTTTGTAATGTGTTTATAGTGTAGGTGCCCAGCGACATAAAGTTGCATTTATGAATACTGCCTTGGAATGTTTTATGTGGCTTAATTGCGCCTAGTCTACCATCTTTTTCCTTTATGAAAACTTTCGTAGTGGGGGCTTTTCTTTTCTAGTCTCGCAATTGTTGTGATGGTGATGTATGATGTAGCACTTATTGTGACGTCACACTGTTGCTGTGTGAATACAGCGTAATGGCTCTCCATAACCTAACTTTTCGTATAAACAAGGAATTTTACTAAAAAAAATCGCTAATAAAAAAAAAAATCGCGGATCAATGCCAACGATTAATTATTAAATAATTACAACAAGCACCTAGTTCTGCACGATTGGGAGATGTGTAATAGCATTGTTACTTTGTGATGGTTCACATCCACACCAAAAATAAGCCAGGCTTTTTGACTTAATTTTCTAATGTAAGTGGTTAAGCTTTTCATTTATTTGCATGATATGATTAATAAGAGTGTTTTGTTACGTTAGGGTTGAAAAAGGCGCAATACAGCACCGAAACGTCCCAAAGAATAATTAGTCTTTTCTTGCCTATCCCATAACCCACGAAACAGTAAACAATATATAATGGAGGGATACGAATATCAAACAAATTATTATTTTTATTCCTTTTTTTTGGTAAATTTCCTTTTTAAATATTATTCACCTTTCGCTATACGAATTATTGAACTTCGGTAGTTTATGAGTTTTTCAGGTAATCGAAGGATTGGAGAAGGTTCGCTACTTCCTGGCGCTTTAACATTGTGTTCAGGTTAACACTACCTTGTATTCTCTAGGAATTAACCCCCCCACAGCTCTCCAACTCTCGACACCGAGCACATATTAGCAAAGCTACGCTTAGCAACTTCTACCTTACCGAGTTTAATTGTTCGATTCTTATTTTGCTTTTGATAAAAGGAATACGTATTACGTACGTAATCATCATTTTTGGGTGTGGCAATGAAAAATCGTGCGGAAAAGTAACTTTTCCGCACGCTGGTAGGAAATAGTTAATTACCTAACAAGTGCGGAAAGTGGTACTCTCGACGGCTTGCCCGAACTCCGCTCCGCGTCGTTCGTGCAACTGCCGTCTCGCGCGGAAAAGACATTTTCCGCAAGAGTTAGGTACAATATTTTTCCTACGAGTGTTTTTGTCCATCTTATTTATCAAAAAAAAAAATGTTTCCAGTACGCAAAGATTTTATAATGATGGTACAAAATAGCACATAATATAAAATAATATATAACATAAATCATTTATTTGATCCTAAATATCTTCATTTTTAGCAATAAAAAAATCGTACGGACTATTTTACTTTTCCGCACGATTTTTTTACACACATGACCTATATCTAAATTGGCCAAAAAAATTGTTAGGATCGCCCACCCTCGCGTGGCTCTGCCACCTAAAATAGGAGGCCCTGCGGGGCTGTGCCCTCCAAATACGGGGCTCCCCCGGGGCTCCGCCAAGAAAAGGGCCCCCGCGGGACTGCGCCCCCCAAATAGGGGGCCCCTGAACTTTAATATGGGTACCAGATAAAAAGTGTGCGGGAGAATTTTGAGGAAAGGTTTCTTTGCGTACACAAAAGTGTGCGCAAAGTAGTTACTTTGCGAATCGAAATCTATTTTATTTAGCTTACGAAAGTTGCCTAAATGTCGATGAAAAGGTTTGCTTACTTCCAAATAAGTATCAATTGGCAACACTTACGAGTCACGTATTCTCCATTATTAAAAATTCTGCAACATCACAAATCACTTTCACAGCCTTTAAATCGCTTTTCCACCCTTATTTCCACTATTTTTCACATTTTCCCGGTTATTTATTTCCGCAGAATAAGTGTGGTTAAGGGACACTTGTGGATCCGTTTCAGGCAGCGCTGTTGTCGAGGTTTCTTGACCACTGTGGGTAATAGAGTCACTGTAGTTGTGACCAATGAACGACTGGTCATTTTGATAGTTTTTAGACTAAAGACTGGGTAGATGCTGATTAATAAGTTACTAATTAAATAATTAGTGTTAGGGGAGAAAATTGGATAACGATTTTAGGTTTCGTTTGTCATCAATGTGTTTTGGGTTGTTCTGTTTCAAGCTGATTGTCTCGTTTTCCTGGTCAAGACCGGAAATCTGGCACCAGAGGGCATCTTGGAAAAAAATAGAATTCTGGGGAATTTTTCATAGGGGCTCACCTAATAGATTGCTGAAAATAAGGTCGTTCTTTTTGAATTCGCACGTTGAGCAAACAAAAAGTGGCAGATTTTACCAACGGTCCTTTTGCTGCGTTCTTGGGAACATCCACCTTTTGTGGGAATTTAGAGGCGTTGGAAACTTGGAAACTCAAGTGGTTGCTGGCTTAATTGGTTTTGGGGTGAAACTTGGTTTTCGTCGTAAGTCCCCGTATTTGTAAGCCAACCACTCAGAACTTTCTGGAGACGAGAATCTAGGCCATTTTGTTGAATTGTCGATGCGAGAAGAGATCGTTTTATTCAACTAGCCCAATTTGTAACCAGGTAAATTTAAACGTTTTTATCAATCTGAATTTACCTTCTTCGTTATCAATAGAGACTTTTTGCACCCCTTAAAAAAACAGCAGTTTTTGGATCAGTTATGGTTACCTTTATCGGCGATAACGATTGCCACGACCTTCAAAATCAGAGATCGCCTAACGTTTACATATCTCCCTTATTTCTATTTTGCCTCTGGGCCATGAACTGCGCCTGCGCCTTCGGATGTAAACCAATATCATAACATCAAAATGATAATCCACACTTATTTTTTTAGAATTTCAGATGATTTCAAATAATTATTTATTAAAACGGGATGAAATCTATTAAATTTTCTTCAATGTGGCATTCACACAGTTTTACCATAACCATAGGTATAGCTATAAGCACAAGGTTATTCCTCCTTAAATAACGCCGCTCGTTGTGGTTGTTAAGTAGAACGAATATTTTTCAGCTACTGCGCATACTCAGTATAACGATAACCACAACGGAATGGAAAAATAAGAGGTGCAAAAAGTCTCTATTATTTAGAATAGTATATCAGTAATTTTGTAAATATTTGGGATTCTATAAAAAAGGGCAATTTGACCTCCACGAGGGCCATTGGTCAGAAAGAAACTCATTAGTCACTTCCAGAAGGGGCATAAATGGGCTAATTAATTAAGGGGGATTGTTTTCAAAATGAAAACTTACGGGTTTCAGGGGATTTTCCTATATTAATTTTATAATGGATGTATTAATATGTATTATAAGTATGAAAGAGTTCTAAGAATTTATACTCTTTCAGGGTTTTAGGTTTCAGGACTTTAAATTTTACCTTATCATTGGGTTCTTCCTTTTCGACGGTTTGCTAGTCTCGAAGTTGAGGTGTCAGAGTACCCAAAATACTGACTTGAAATCGAAACTTACCATTTTCAAGAAGGAAAGTCAATAGAAGTTTATTGGGTCTATTATCAGGGCTGTGAGGCTGTCATGAGGCAGCAATGGAAATTGACAATTGATATTAAGACTGCAGACAGGACCACAAGGGAGTGATGTACCCGTTGATTTAATAACGTTTCTTAATTACTTTTTATTATTATTAATAGTGAGTCTTATATCTTACTTGGTACATTTCCAAGTTTGTTTTACTGCCTTCATTATGACAATGGGTATACTGCGCCAATGATTTTTAATTGACTATATTTAAGGTGACATTTTGTACAAACCCGCCCCGGTATACCATGGCATAAGCGTGCACAGGTTTTAATTAATATTATTATTCTCTTATTCCTTAATTGTTCTCTTTTGCTCTCATTGGGGTAAGGTGGTCAAACATTTATTGATAATTCTTGAATTTCTTAGAGTATCTTATGAGACCATTACAAATTGGTTCTTGCTACCTTTTGATAATTTTGACATTTACATTTACATTTAATAATAATATATACTGTGGTATTTTATATAGTATATTGCCTTCTATTGGTCTTTGTAATGCAATTTCAGGTCTGAACATACCCCCCATAACATATTAAATAGTTTTTTATTACGCATGCATCATAATCAACGATTATCGCACGCTGCAGCGTGCATAAAATGATGTTTTTCTACAAACGTGTTAAAAATGCAATTTTTAACACCGCCCCGAAGCATTAAAAATGTTACTTTATCGCACTAGTGCCATAAAGTCTTTATAGCACTAGTGTTAAAAGTGAAACATCAAATTTTGAGAGCGGACGTCAAAAAAAGTTTGTATTTTCAGTTATTTACATTGATATTAATGGTGAAATTTGAACAACTGATGTAGCCCGATTGGCCGCCTCATCTATATTTTTCGAAGGATCGATGCAACCCTCTTTTTCTTCTGTATTTTGTTGCATTTTTAGCAAAAAGCATTCCTGACCACGACAGACTTTCAAGAAACTGAAAAGACATTTCGTTACCTGTAAAACAAGGTGCTGGTTGTATGGATTTTTTGACAAATGTCAAATTCGAGAATTTTATGTAGGAAAGATACTTCCAATTTATTATTCATTTAAAAATCCAATTTGTTACTGGTTATTGCTTTTTATTACGGTTTGTAGAAAAAATATTGTATGATATTTGTGTTAAAAGTATTTTTAAGGCACTTATGTGAATTGCAGAATGAGCGAACTTTCACATGCGTGCCTTAAAAATGTACTTTTAACACTTATATCATTAATAACTATTATGATGCGTCTACCTTTTCAAAGGTTTGCTATAGAAACGTTCGATCTACCTTCATTACCTAGATATTTACCTGCATACCTGCCATTTAAATTACTACTTATCAAAATGAATGAACACTTCACAGAATACATATCCTCACGGATAGAAGGCAAACTGCCTAATAAAATTTTGGGGAACAATGCGCAGTCACGGCGCGGTGGATGCGATCCGAACTACTTATAATGAAGGTTTCTGTAATCAAATCAGCTTTCAAAATAGTTCTCCCAATGTCAATATTTTCAATATTTAGATTTGTTCGGACTTCAGTTCAGAATTGACTTTTTCAATTAAAAGAGATGGACGATAAAGTATGAAAACATTCAGATTCCCGCCAACATTTGCTTGCTCGTCAATGTCAAGTGTATAGGGTGTTTAGCAATCCCCTGGTTTTTATTCTAATCGGTGACTCCACCGATGAGTTAGGTATCTTTGTTCAGTGAATGGAAAATGACAATGACCGACATAGAATGGTGAAATTTGAAATTGGAAAGAAAATGTGGGAAGCAAACAGCTTCCGCAAACTAAACTTGAATGTGGATATCTTTGTATACTTGATAGGTCGTGGATTTCCCTTACTTTTGCGAGTATCAGTTCTGATTTTGTGTATCCAAATTTTGACAAATGTAGGATTTGATGAAAACTTATGGAAAGACACGTCCGCCGGTGAATAGGAATTATTTTCACGAAAAGGCACACTACACACAATCACCATTGTTAGGAAAAAACCTTGAAAAACCCGAGGAAATAATAGTTTCCAGTCTCACACGTATAAAACTCTTGTCAACAAACCATTGTCAATAGCTGTCAATCATTGTTTTCATACTTTTCATACTCTTTTGGCATCTGACAGTCTGACGCCAGAGAGAAAGGCTTCTAAATTGAAAAGGTCAATTGAACTACGTACGCTTTCGCATTTCTTTATATAGGTTTGATATGAACAAATGCGCAAGCGCAGACCAATTTAGAACTGATTATGAACTGAATTCCAAACAAACCTTTTTCCTCATTATTGAATATTGATGGACTTTTCTTCCGAGTAGAGCAAAAACGGCCAAACTTCTCGTGTTTTGTGTAAATTCTGATTTTTTTTTTGAATTTAAGAAACATTTATCTGGATTTAAAATGCACACTAACACCAAGACGAATTCTTATTCAGAACTATTTTGACATATATTTTTTTAATAGTTATTTAAGTATTAAGGGCGGTAAGTGTCGTTTACCGCCCGAGATTGTTTGAAGACCGACGCGTAGCGGAGGTCTTCAATATTCGAGGGCGGTTAACGACACTTAACGCCCAAAATACTTATTACGTTTTATGCACGATCGGGCTATTCCAGTTCAAAAACTTAATTTATAGAATGGCATCCAATTGACATTTTCAAAAATAGAATTGTCTTCCTCCGGCCAAACTTCTCGTGTTTTGTGTAAATTCTGATTTTTTTTTTGAATTTAAGAAACATTTATCTGGATTTAAAATGCACACTAACACCAAGACGAATTCTTATTCAGAACTATTTTGACATATTTTTTTTTTAATAGTTATTTAAGTATTAAGGGCGGTAAGTGTCGTTTACCGCCCGAGATTGTTTGAAGACCGACGCGTAGCGGAGGTCTTCAATATTCGAGGGCGGTTAACGACACTTAACGCCCAAAATACTTATTACGTTTTATGCACGATCGGGCTATTCCAGTTCAAAAACTTAATTTATAGAATGGCATCCAATTGACATTTTCAAAAATAGAATTGTCTTCCTCCTATAAAGGCGCGTTCCCAATGAAAAATTGGCAACTTTTGTATTTGCAACGCTTCCAAAAATCACAACTCTTATTTCCATGGTTATCCACCACCGCACATTATCTATAACAATTATTATTATTATTATAGTTGGCTGGACTACTTGTTTCTAATGGTTGGTATGGTTGTTATGGTGCTTCTCAAATTGTTTATTTGTGTTAGTTACGCAAAACTCGCTTTCAAACAATACGGTTGCAAGCTGCAAATACGCTTTTTTGAAATTTAAGGAGAAATATGAGTGAAAATAGTGATAGTGAACTGGAAAATGCTTGGAATATTGGTTGTGATGCTGTGATTCCGGAAAAATCAAGGCAACGGTACGAAAAAACCTTTGAAATCTTTAAGAAGTGGTGCGTTGACAAAAACTGGGCTGTTTCGGAGAAAGTGCTTTTGGCATACTTTGTTCACCGAAATCAGAAGTTAAAATCACCTGGAAGCTTATGGGCTGAGTATTCCATGCTGAAGGCGACACTTTTTCTGAAGGAAAATGTTGACATTTCGAAATACGCAACTTTAATTGCCTTTCTGAAAAGAAAAAAACGTTGGCCATACACCGAAAAAATCTAAAGTTTTCACAAAGGAGGATTTATACAGGTTTCTAATGGAGGCACCAGATGATAGATACTTGATTTTGAAAGTGAGTTAATTTACCTGTGTTTTTAACAATGCAAAGAATTAATTTGTTGTTTTTTCGTAGATAGGCATGATATTTGGTGTAGCTGAAGCATGCAGAAGGGAGGAATTATGTAATTTGACTTTACAAGACATAGATAATCAGGAAACGTTCATTTTTGTTAAAATACCCAATACAAAAACCAATATTCAAAGGAGTTTCACCATCACTGGTAAAGAAGACCAGCGAGTGGATTATTTGGAGATTTGTAGGAAATATATCGAACTACGACAAAAAACCGCAAAATCAAACAAGTTATTCTTAAAAATTCGAAACGGCTTTTGCACTAATCAAGTTGTAGGAAAGAATACCATAGGAAAATGGCCAGCACAAATTGCCACATTTTTAAATTTGCAAAATCCTTCTCAATACACTGGACATGCTTTTCGCAGAACTTCTGCGACGCTTCTTGCAAATAGCGGCGTAGAAGTATTAGCTCTCAAAAGACATGGAGGTTGGCAATCCTCGACGGTTGCCGAGGGTTATATCGAGGACTCCATAGAGAGCAAATTGAAATTCGCAGACCAAATTTTACACCAAACTCCTTCAACAAGTGGTAAGACTTCGATCCAAACAACATCCAGACAACTAAACGATGAACCTCATCCTGTTTCTCTGATAAATGATACAGAAAATACGGTTGTTCTTGATAAGCACATAAGAAAAGGAGGTGTTGTGATAGATAATTCACATAACTGTATATTTAATTTGTATGTTAACAAAAAATAATAATATTTAAATTCTATTAATATTAAACCTATGTACTATAGTTGTTGAGGTGCATAATAAATTATAATTCTTGTTTTATTTCTATTTCCATAGTCCACTAGTGGCCTCCACCAATATTCGAGAGTGTTTGATGACACGAAAATAGCGGGCGGTAAGTTCAACTTACCGCCCGCAAACGCGGGCGGTAAGTAGTACTTACCGCCCGCTCGTGCATAAACATAGGTAACAGGTAAACTGCCAAAGCAAACTGTGACATATTTTCTGGTGGCGTTCATTCCGCACCTGTAGTTCTATTTCACTCCAGCGTCCCCAAGCGGATGCGATCCGAAGCTTTTTTTTTAGGCCCCGCCCTCCATTAAGCTTTTTTTTCTATCCGTGAGGATATGTGTTCTGTGGAACACTTCAAAAACATTTTTGAGATTATGATGCATTCGTAATAAAAAATAGCGTATGATATACACTTATATCATAATATACTATTATACTCATTGTTTTTATATTTGACTTATTTTACCCCTACTGACCTCAACCAAACTAGGGTAAAGTTGTTTTTAGAGGATAGGTACATCGGGTAGGTACATTTTTATAGGAATTTTGGAGATCAGGGATTTTCTGGTTTAAGTCCGCGGATTTTATTTTGTAAACCAGTGGCGCCCTATAAAGCTAACTTTCAATATTGAACCTACTCCCACACCACTGAGTAGCCGCGAGCACTTTGTTCCGCTGGCCGCATTCCTGAAGGGTGTCTTACTGTACCTAGGCCTATTAGGATTTATTTATTCAAATTTATTATTCAAACAGTTTAAGGGTTAATTTTTGCGCAACATTTTGGCGCCTAACGTGGGGCCATTTAATTTGTTTTTTTGGTTATATCAAGTTGTTTTTTTTGAAAATGTTTGAATTTTTTTTGGTTTGAATTTCTTTATTTATTTTTTTTTTAAGTTAAATATAATTTTTTAATTCATGGTTTGGTTGAATGGCAGAGGGAATTAGTTTTAACACTGAGCCCTGGTTACATGGAACACTCACTTTATTAAATTAACTAAGTACAAATACAGGGTGTCCCACGGTGGATGGCGTATTAGACGTTTATGGAGAACTAGAAAGCGGATCATTTTGAAAATTTGGCAACCGGGATAAACGACCATGATCTACACTTTAGAAATATTTTTGACCATGCGGTGTTGCCGCTTCTACTCTAAACTAGTGGCAACATCACTATTTTAAATGGAACACCCCGTATGTGATTGCATATTTGGATTCTACGTAAAATTCTGAGCAGATTTCATGTGATATACCCTATACCTAAGTTCAACTGTTTTGGAAATATTGACATGAAAATTGACTTTTTGCAACGTTGACAGGCTGTAAAACCTGAACGGTTAATTTTAGAGGAGAACCGATTTTACATTCCTATCTTAGATTTTTATAAACTATCATTTGACACCAACTTTGAATTAAATCCATGATTAAAAATTTCAGTTAAATTTAATCTCCGGTTAAGTTCAAAGTTGGTGTCAAATGATAGTTTATCAAAATCTAAGATAGGAATGTGAAATCGGTTCTCCTCTAAAATTGACCAATTAGGTTTTACAGCCTGCCAAAGTTGCAAAAAGTCAATTTTCAACTGTCAATATTTCCAAAACAGTTGAACTTAGGTATAGGGTATATCACATGAAATCTGCTTAGAATTTTACGTAGAATCCAAATATGCAATCACATACGGGGTGTTCCATTTAAAATAGTGATGTTGCCACTAGTTTAGAGTAGAAGCGGCAACACCGCATGGTCAAAAATATTTTTAAAGTGTAGATCATGGTCGTTTATCCCGGTTGCCAAATTTTCCAAATGATCCGCTTTTTAGTTCTCCATAAACGTCTAATACGCCATCCACCGTGGGACACCCTGTATATATTTTTTTTATTAGTTGAACAAAGCTGGTAGTGATATCGAACTGAGGTATAGTATTTGGTTTGTTCGATTGTCCCCACTGATTTATTTTTATTTTTTTTTATTATTTTTTTTTTTATTTTTTTTTGTGGTATTCATACTGACTGTGTAATTTTGATTGGTTTTGGATATTGTTGGTCTTGGATATTTATTGATCAGTCTCTGTGCATTTTATCGGTCGTTAGGAATCTTATAACTTATATTTTGATACTGGTGATTTCTTGTTGCTTCATCATGTCGAGGACAATGCATGTGAATAGGTTGGACAAGGATGAGCTTGTTTACGAGCTTGCCATTAGGGGTATCGCAGGTGGCAATTGTCATGAGATGCGACATAGGTTGGTGATAGCTCGGCAGTTAGAGAAGAGTGGTGATAGTGTCAGGTTCACTAGGTATCCTTTTACATTTGAGGAGGACGCCGCTGTTGTTGACAAGAAAATTAAGGAGATTATTCCTCTTACAGGCAGATTTTCAGGTGATCGGAAAAGTGGAGAGTTTCTGAAGTTACAGACTAAGTTGAGTCACATTCTTAATCGTTTGGACCATATGGATACTGCTGGAGATCTGGCAAAACAAAAATCTAGGTGAGAGTGGGTTGCAATGTCTTTTACCTTGGTCAAAAATTTAGAGGATGCAACTTCCAAATACGAACAGTCCCCCTGGTCTTTATCTTTTGGAATCGCAGGCTGGTGGTTCTGGTATAGGTAGTGTTACTGCAAATGGCTCTGAGGATGACGAAGAAGGGATTTTTCATGCTAACATAGGGGAGGCTGTCAACTCCTCTGTTCTTCATCGAACCTCTCCTCCATCGCTTAATCAAATAGTTCTCTCAAGTAAATGGAATCTGTAATTTTCCGGGGACAAGAAGGGTCTGTCGCTTAGTGCTTTTCTCGAGAAAGCTGAGAAACTTCGTGTGGCTCGACAGGTCGGTGCTGTTAGATTCAGGTATTGATCTCTTTGTTGGGAAGGCATACCAATTTTATTTGGCTTACAGAAGTGACGTCAACACTTGGCACGAGTTTGTAAATTTATTGCGTGAGGAATTCCAACCCTGTAACTATAACGAAAAACTTTTTGATGAGATTTGCAGGAGGACACAGGGTGAAGATGAGAGTATAGGTATTTACTTGGCCGTCATGGCAGGATATTTCAAAAGACTTACTTGTCCGGTTTCGGAGGATGCCAAATTAAAAATTTTGCTTCGCAATTTAGGTGCATTTTACCAGGGTCAGCTGGCCTTAGTTGATGTTTCCTCTGTTAACCAATTGCGTACTCTGTGTCGCCGACTAGAGGAGAGAAGGGAATCCGTTGAACGCTATTCACAACCTTCTAGACGTGCCAATCTTCTTGAGCCTGATTTGGCCTATATTCATGAGGTGCCTGAGGTTTCGGCTGCTATAGCCACTGTTAATATTTTCGATAAGAGTCCTGAGGAGATGCAGTCTGTGAGCAAGGAAATTGTGTGTTTTAGGTGCAAGAAACCTGGTCATCGTGCTGTAGGATGTTCTCTACTCAGGGCGAAATTCTGTTTCCGTTGTAAGAAGGACGGTTTCACCATCAGAACTTGCCCTAAATGCAAGTCGGGAAACGCGGGCGGGCGCTCCTAAATAGGAATAATGACTTAGCGAGCGCGAGTAATTGTATTGCAACCTGTTCTTAATTATGTCCTTGAGCATGCCCAGAATGATGAGAGACCTTATTTGCGTGTTGATATTTTAGGAAGAGAAGTTTTGGGTCTTCTCGATTCAGGGGCATCT
>OU892284.1:16235718-16273925 GCA_917834065.1 Ceutorhynchus assimilis | reverse complement strand
GATTATTGAAGTACATTTACTAACCAAGTATGTAGGTGAACTTTTATTTTATTATAATTAGGTACTCATATATACTTATGAATCAAGCAAGGACATACGTATTTTATACAAACATCGGCGTCTTAAATTGGTAATATTTTTATTTTAACAATGTTTATTCAACTTTCAATCACTCTCTCAGTTAATTAACATATTAAAAAAACTATTTATACAACTCAATTCCGTAACAAACGTTCTATCACGACTAGAGACGCTTTTAAAATTGAGTCCCCATAAGACATCAATGTATTAATTTTTGAACTAGGAACCCGCGCCAATTTGCGATTCTAACCTAACTAATATCATCAATTGTGATTAAAATCAAAAGTGCCTGTTTTAGGATGGGATAAAAAACATCGGTCTCGTCGAGAAGGTCAGTTATTTCGACGTCTTTTAGCTGGTCCTCAGTTGACTTTTTTTCCTTCCACAAATTATACCATAGGTCCATTTCCGCAGTAATATCGTCCAATTTATAAAACTGGGTAAAATATTGTGCATTTTGTTCTACTTGATTGGTTTCCATGTCGAGCATATTATAATGGATGTATTTTTGTTAAGGCAAACGCTGGAGTATGTTCTTGAGAAAAGCGAATATTTAAAGAGGCTATAATTGAATCCAGATACGGTATAATTAACGAACGCTTCCAGTAGTCACTATCACAGTCTGATGGAGGATTGTTTCTATGTATTTGCCTCTTGGTAATTCGAGGGATAGAAATTTCTATTTCCAATTCCAATGCAAAGTCTTGTGCTTTTTTAAGTACTTCATCAATAACTAGGTCGGCATCTTCACGGTTTTTCTTCAGAACGTTAAGGATTACGTTCAGATGTTCTTGCAACTTAATTAAATCTATAGTTTTTGCTTGCAAGGCATTAACAACCGGCTCCAGTAAAGCTGAATATTTTGCAATTATAGTTAGGGCAACAATTAGTGAGGGTTTGGTAACGGCGGCATGCAACTGGTACGCAGATTTTCTCGTGGCGTAGTTTCCTTCGATAGATAGTTTTTCAAGTGATTTCACAATTTCGAGGAAATTTTGTGCAAATAAGCGAATACTTTTGTATTTTTCAGACCATCTAGTCTCACACAGTCGTGATAGATTAGGAGCGGAACTTCTGCGAGTGGTGGATTCCCTGAAAAAGGTTATAACATCCTTTACGGTGCCAATAGTGTTTCTAATTTCCGGAACATTATTTGCATCATTGACAACAAGATTTATTTTATGGTTTGAGCAATGAAAAAATAATGCTCGTGTGTACTTTTTCCTTAAAATCGCTTTTACGCCACCCTCTTTGCCCGCCATCGTAGCGCAGCCATCAAAACCAAGTCCTACGCAACTATGCGGTGAAAAATTATAGCTAACTAAAAAATTATCTATTGCATTGGCAATTGCTGGGGCATCCTGTGCTGTCAGCTCCACAAAACCCACAAATTCTTCTCGGACTTTTTTTTAACTTTCATCATAGAAACGCAAGCCAATGGATAGCTGCTCCTTTCCTGAAACGTCGGCTGTCTCGTCGGCTAAAACTGTGTAGAACATGTCTTTCTTTGCATCATTTATCACACTCTCCCTAATAACTTCGCCACATAAATATATGAGTTGGTTTTGTATTTCTGGTGACGTATAAACAGCATTTCTACGACACTTTTCCAGGTGATTCTTTAATTTGATGTCGCCCGACTCAACTCGCAAATTCATTAGATCGAAAAAAACTCCCTCATCTGCTTCTTTTCCTCGTAGAGGCATATCGTGTGTGCCACAGAATACTACACAGGAAATAATAAAGGCCAATATTTGCTTGTTCTCTTCGATTGTTTTTTGGTGGAAACTTTGAACTTGAATGTCCACAGGTATATTTTCGAGAAAGGCCTTTGCAGCAGCAGATGCAGATTTGTGAAAGTTATTGGTGGCATGTTTACGACAATCTTCGTGCATATTCCTAAACTTCGTAAATGGTCTGATCATAAATGAACCTAACACTCCCCTTACTGTGCCAGTAGAAGGAGGAAATAAAACACAGTGCTTACACAGAGCACCCTGTAGTCGCTTGGAATACACTAACCATGGTGTGTATTGATCTAACCAAGCATAATTAAATTTTCTTCGCAAATGACTGGCATCGGCTGCAAAATCGTAATTCTTGGGTGGAACCCACGGATTTTTTAACAACTCTTTTTTTCTTTCCATCGTCAGGTGAAATGTTTGTCCTACATAACGACCCAAGTCATTTTCGTGGCAACCATCATTCTCTTCAATTTCGGGATTGACTACAGAGCCAGATGTTGACGGTAAAGATTCTAAATTAGGAGCAGTGACTTTCTTAGATCTCAAAGAATTTAGCGGTTGCTCAGATTCAGATTCAGTTTTAGATGGGCTTGGCGATGAAATTTGATCATTGTTATCATCGCTCCCGCTGCTACTGTCATGTTCTTTTTTCCTCTTGAGAGTTTTAGTAGCTGCAAAACACAATAATGCCACTATTAGTATTTTATACAGTGTGAGTGATATTCATGTTAGTGTTTTGTTTAACATGTAACATGGAAAAAAACATTTTGTTTTTTTTAATTGGAATTTACAGATATTACACAAATGTCGTCGAATGTAACTTACTAACTGTAACTTACCTGTTTGAAAAAAATTCCTGATATCCATTTATCAGTGTGGAGATACCGAGATGCCCGAAATAGGTAGATTCAGCAGATTTTCCAATAAGTACTGTAACGTTTTTAGCGTGAACTTGTTCGACTACGATTTGATAAAAGCTGCCAATTAATTAAAACTATACTTTTATTAACACTTAACTAAAATTCACTCTGATTAATTTAACTAAACACACTAACTAGTTTATGTAACGCCTTTTATCTTGTATTTATTTATAAAAGTATTCTATTCTTCAACCCGGCACTGGCCAAATCTGCCCTCGCCGCCCGACATTGTTCCTTATATATCCGAAGCGCCTGCTTCTCGAAGATTCTCTCCGCAGCACGTACGAAGCTTCGCGCTGCGTCTCGAGAATTCTCCACGCGGCCGGGAAGAGTCAGAGGCGGACTCAGGGTAATTTTCGTTACAGTACAATCTAATATAAATTTCTGACAATGTTTACTAGTGTAACGTAACTGCTAACAACATAGCATAGACGTTTATCAACAACTAAGTAAATTAAGTTTACTTGCAGTACTTGCACAAACAAATTAACATTGAATAACAAATGAAAATAATCGAATTCCGTTAGAAAAACAACACAATACAACAAATTCGCAGGGGCCAGGATCGTAATAGAAAATTTATATTTCTTTGCTAATTCCGCTAATTGCAAATCTAGTAGGCTGTGCAGTGCGCTGCGTTTGACTTACGTAGGTATATGAATAATTTTAGTAGTATATTTTTCGGGTTTGTAATTTTTTTAGTAAAACCATAGTGGTTTATTTTGATTTTTTTATTTTCTGCACTTAGCGGAGCCTTTTTATAATTTATAAAAAATTTTAGGGGGGGCAGCTGCCCCCCCTGCCCCTCGCTGGGTACGCCCTTGGTACGACATAGCCAAATTTCTCAAAATAACAAACCCAAATCGGTACACCGGCCACTCATTCCGAAGAACGTCCTCTACTTTACTAGCAAATGCTCCAGGTGTGGATATTTTAAACATGAAAAGACACGGGGGGTGGAAGTCTTCACAGGTACCGGAAGGATATATAGCAGATCCACTTACTCATAAAATAGAAGTTGCTAATAAAATCATGCCCGAAAAATCGATTAGTTTTTTTTTTTTTTAAAGATAAAAGTAAAAATGACATTATGTTGGCAATGCAATGTGAAATTGTCAATGCTTTCAAATTTTTTATGTAGAAAAGGCTTGTGTTCCCAATAAACATTTTTCGCAACTTATAGTAACACCAAGTTTTATACTGGTTATGTAAAGTAATAGAAGTATATACGAAAGTTTCGTAGTTTTATAAGCCGTACCTTTCGGTAATGTATTTATATACCGGTTTTATATGATTACTGTAAGTTACAAGTATATAATAAGGTGATATAAGTGTTTCCATCACCATTTTATAAAACTTTTAGTAACCGTTACCAATGTGTTCATAACAAATTTATATAAGGTTTGCCATCACGCCCATCACCTTATCTATATAACTAAAATACCCGTAGTCAGTGTTGCCAGATAAAATTTAAAAAAATCGTGAGAATCGAGAAAGAAAAATCGTAAGAAATCGTGAGAATAAAAATTGCTTGTGAGAAAATAATACACAATATTGCACAACAATTTTCTTTCATAGATTTTTGATAGAGTGATATGATTTTACATCCATAAGAGATAGAAATTTTATTATTAAATTTTGTATCCTTGTTTTTCCTGTTTTCTAGCAGGTGTTCCTGAGAGCTCAACCTCCTTTTCATTATCCGCAGGCGATTTCAACGTTTATCAATTCGTTTTTTGGACTCGGATAATGCATTTTCTGCCAAGAATTGAGGTCTGCAGCTGACGTCACAAATATTGGGGTCTCGTGGACTTCGCAGACACTTTCAGCTCAATAAGCAGTCGTATTAGCACAGCATATACAAAAACAGATTGCAGGTTAACTCTCACGCGTATCTCTTTTGCGCACGCCGCCATTCGAGGATACAGTCTATCTTTAAATGGCAGAACAATGAGTTTCGATGCCCATCGCATCTGCGCACTCCGCCATTTTGGGATATAAAGCTCGAGTTAGCCTGCTGATTGTTTTTGTATATGCCGTGCTATTAGGTTAAGTTTTCTTGGGCACGCATGTACCAGGAGCGGCCTAAAATAACTATACATATATTGTATAGTAGATTTTTATTTCGATTATTTCCGATTACATTATTTTGATTAGATACTGATTTGTATTACTACAGAGAGAATTCGTAAGAATTACTACCTCATTCGTGAGATCGTGAAATTCTGACCAAAATCGTGTAATCTTACGAATAATCGTGAGATCTGGCAACACTGCCGGTACATAACATTGCAGATACTTTTCTAGAAGTGATATTATGGTTCTGTGGTTTATTGTCAAGTTTGGCGACTCGAACCGGTCATTGCTTTCGGCGATCATCGACTATCTACTCTGCTTGTAGATTCTGTAGATGATTTGCTGAGAATTAAATAGCATGGGGGTGGAAGTCTAATACAGCCGCTAAGGACTATTTGGAAAATTTCATAACTATAAAAAATAGAAAATTGTCACCAACATCCTTGCAGAGACTTCCATGAAAAAATCCTTAAATTTATTCATTTATTTAATGCTATAGTCTGTGCATCCAGAGGTTACCCATAAGCTGTAAAACACAGGGCTGACAATAAATTAGTACAAGACCAAGTGAACGAATTTACATTTAGCTCTATAAAGTCCTTTTTCAAACTCATTTTAAAGTTTTTGAGTTACCTACGTCGGAAATCAATGTCTATAGAGTAGTTGCCTATTTAAAATTTACTCCATAAAAAAATATTACTTGACAAAATTATATTTTCAAGTAACTTTGAAAAATGGTACACCAGCACCTGAATTAATATAGGGCCTGTCAAAGTTTTTGAACAAGATTTATACCGAAATTCCAGTGCTTCCCAAACAAAACAAAATTTTGTGTTAAGTTAGATAATAATTATGTTTCACTTGTAAACAATATGTAATAATAATAATTATAAAAGTATAATAATCTATACTCAGCATTAGATGAATATATCGCATTTTGAATAAATACGAAATGTAAATACCTATCTGTAAAAATTATATTTCTTCACAAAATTTCTTGACCACAAAACATTTTAAGAATTTCAGGTAGAACCCGTCCTCTCTTTATATTTCGCATGATTTATAGCCATGCCCTGTTTTACGACTTAGGGGTAAACTCTCGGTGCATAGACTTTACACAGAAAACTATGTTGTCAAGTTCATCAATAATTGTTCAAATTGTGTTAAGTATTAATATTCAATAATATTTATAACTAATTAGTTTTTTTTCATATATTGTCATATTATGTAACTAATTTGAATAAAATTAAATCTTCCCAATATGTCCGTACAAAGAATATAATAACAACAAAGTTCTCCGAGTAGTTCAGCCCCAAAATAAGTATCACAGATTTTGTTCCTGTATTTTTTGCAACTAATGGTGAAATTTACTCTTCATCACCAGTTGCGAAAAATTTTACTTTTCGTAACTGGTGATGAAAAGTAGGGCATTTGATAACGTCAACGAGTTTTGAAAAGTGTCACTTTAAATGTCAAAATTAGAAAAACATATTTATTTTATAAGAATAGTAATCTTCTCAACTGGTGAGAATTGTTGACAACTTGACAATTTCCAAAAATTAAGATCTAGACGTCATTTGTACATAAATTCCGCACCCGATTTATTAATTTTTTGTGGTTTCTTCTGGTAAATACTAATGGAAACAATCCAAAATTCCAAAGCAAGTCTGTTATTTTTATATAAACATTGTTCATGTTCAAAATACTAGATTCCAGTTGGTGAAAAATCTGTATCATAATGAAAATCTGTATCATAATAAAGTTCATTATGAAACAGATTTTAGGCGTATTATGGAACGTCAGTAGAAAAAAAAATTAAATCACTGAAGTGATCAACGTCTACTTACCTTTATTGTTATACGTTAAATAATGTCATTCTTAAACGTCAAAATGGGATAAAATAATTTTAGCTTTTTCCTTTTTTTTTCGGATCGTTTTTATCTTTACTTTTTGACTGACTGGTGAAAAGCAAAAAGTAAATAGGTAAGACAATACGTACCACGTGTTTCCGCGCCAAAGTTTTTAATTTGAATTTCAATATTATTTTCTTTGCATAAATTAAAAATATGGAAAAAAAGAAAACAATGTTGAATGTAGTATCTGATCACTTTTTATCCGAAATTCTATTTTAATCGGATATCGGTTCGACTGAAAACGTACGCATGAGACTCCCGAGTTTACTTACAAATAAAATTATTGAAACTTCAAATCGTGGCAACCATTAGCCTTATCACGATTTGGAAAGGCAATCATATACCATTGGATTCGCAATAAAAATATCTACATTTATATATTTGATTTTTTAGGAAAAATATTGAGGGTAAATTATTATATCAACTTACCTGTTCACACCTGGTTGCCAGGTATTGTTGCCAGGAAAAAGGTGGCCAACCATTCTGTGGCATTTTTCACATGTTGTTTGCTTTCAATTTATACCAAATTTATTTAGAAAAAGAATGACCGTAAATGGGACAAAAAAATTAATTAAAATCAAATTAATTTTACATAACTTTGGTCAAATTCAAGCATATTTGGGAAATTAACTTGGATTTTTAATTTTTTATGGAATCACAAAATTCATGATTGTTGCAATGATATTCAACGCACAACTTTAAAATGTCGCAATTTTTTTTTAACAAGTTAAAACATTACTAATGATAATAGCCATATCAAAAAAACTCTCTTTAAAGTGCAAAAGTTTTCTTTTATTTAAGTAAATATTACTACAATTTTGATATTTTTTGAGCTACCATGTATGCTGTTTGACTTGGAACCATTTTAAGTGCACCTAATATGATTATGAGACATGCACCAACTTTTGGCCTTGATTGTATTTTGATTGTGCTATTACTAAAAAAAAAATCCCATATGTTGCACACTTAAGAGGCCTGGGTACCTCTGTGCGACGGGTTAATAGTATATTATTGTATTAGGAGTAGAAGCTTTACTTTTTTGTACTGAAGCAGTAGGTTTGCGAGCCGAACGTAGTGAGGCTTGCAATACTGCTGAAGCACAAAAAAGTGCTTCTACTCCGTATGCAACACGCTATTTTTTCTCCAAACGAATGGGGTAAGCTCAGGGGGTAACTGATTGGTTAAACGGCAGTAAAAGTACGAGCGGCACTAAAAGTACTTTTGCTGCCGCTCCAGCGGCACTAAAAATACTTCTACTGCCGCTGCGGTTGCCTAGCAGCATAGAAATTGAATTTCTACCACCTCGACAGGTGTTAACCCGCTGACTTTGCCTACCAGCATAGAAATTAAATTTCTAACATCTTGTTAGGTGCTGACAAAGTGACGTTTTTTTGACGTTTGGAGAAAATAGTATATTGTTGTATTAGGAGTAGAAGCTTTACTTTTTTGTGCTGAAGCAGTAGGTTTGCGAGCCGAACGTAGTGAGGCTTGCAATACTGCTGAAGCACAAAAAAGTGCTTCTACTCCGTATTCAACACGCTATTTTTTCTCCAAACGAATGTGGTAAGCTCGGGGGTAACTGGATGGTTGAGCGGCAGTAAAAGTACAAGCGGCACTAAAAGTACTTTTACTGCCGCCCCAGCGGCACCAAAAGCACTTTTGCTGCCGCTGGGGTTGCCAAGCAGCATAGAAATTAAATTTCTACCACCTCGACAGGTGTTAACCTCCTGGATTTGCCTAGCAACATAGAAATTGAATTTCTACCATCTTGACAGGTGTTGACAAAGTGATGTTTTTTTGACGTTTAGAGAAAAACTATTTTTTGATTTACGTCTTAAGTATTGGATCAAAATCAATGAAATTTGGTGGGATGATAGATGATGAATCACAGAAGAATGAAAAGTAATTTTTTATAGAAAAAAGTAATTCTAAAAATTATCTCGCCTCTCAAAAAAAAAAAAGATTGGAATATAAAATACTTCTCACATTTCTATGTTAAAATACTAACATTTTTTACCAATATAATTTTTTTGTTAAACACATACATTCTTGTTAAACATAAAAAAACAGAAAATGTATTATTTCAGATCAATTCATGCAATCGCAACTACATATTCTATGGCATGGCAACACTGAGAACTGCCCCGCCAACCCCCGGCCGGCGCGCATGCAGCTAAGTAACACCCATTTGGCTCACGTTCGCAAATTTGAATGTAACACCCGATATCCCAACGGAGAGTTTCTTTGTCGGGCGTTACTTACCCCAGACACATTTACATTCACATAATGTTTAAAATGAATGCCTTTATTAGGTAGTACAGATATAATAGGTATTATTAGCTTTTTATGTTGCAAACTTTCTGTATTTTAGTTCGCTTGTTAATTCGTCTAGACTTAGAGAAAACTAAGACTAAAAATACTTCAATTATTTTTACTTTTATGAGTTAAAAAATAGGGATGTTGAAAAAATATCGATATATCAAATGGATGATATTTTTCTTCCGATATATCGATAATATTGACCGATATTTTTTGTTTCGATACACCGGTATATCGATATTAAAAGTTGACTATCGGTACTCGATATATTTATCGACCACGATCCAAAAAAAATTTACAAAACTTTCTATAGTGGCACTAGTGATAGTTGTAGACAAGCAATGACATTAGACATTCAGAATAAATGAAAATGAAATTCCATTTTTTTTAGGTTATTTATGTGAAATAAAAATAATAGAGAGTTATTGGAACTACTAAATACTGCCTCGCAGTATTAAGGATCTACGTTATTTTATTAGTGCATCAGCACTATTTTTCCAAGATAAAAACAGTTATTGGAAGACTGTAGTAGGTGCTAGAGTATTACCTTATTTTGTATTCATAATTTTGACAGATGATACCTAGCTATGTTTATAAATTTCAGCCTCCAAAAGTGTTTATTTTTGATTGTGATTTTCTGCTGATACTCATTTTTTGATGTTACCCACAGTAAAATGGAAAACTATTGTAAAAAATAAATTTTCTAAGTAAAACTATGTCATCGTCGAAAAGCAAAACGTGAAAGTCGTCCAAAATGTCAGAAATTTGAAATAAGGGACGTTTACTGCCTCGCACTAACCATACACAAATAAAGACAAGCAGTAACCTTATTAAAGGAATCCTTATTTTCGGAGCCAAATGCGCATGCGTAGATGTCAAAATAAGGCTAATTCGAATACTGCTTGTCCTTATTGCACGTCCAATAACTCTCTAATACCTTTGTTTTTCTGGATGACTACCATTAACGAAAAATATTCGTTTCCGTAATAATTATTATTTTGTTTATTATTAACTTGCTTGTAAAATAAAACCTTTATTAGGTATAACTGGTACAGACAAAAAATAATACTTTTACTTAGGGCCGGTTTCCCAATAGTAAGTCACCCGGCCCCTGGTTAAGTATAACTCCAGAGTAAACATAGCAACTGGATATGCTTACCCTGTATAGTTGAATCAGGGCGTCAGACGCTACGCTAATACGGTACCGCTAACAATACGGTATTTCACATGGTATTTTATAGTTCTCGGGCACGAAGACACATAAATCCTCTAATCCCTTATTCTGTTTACATTTTGACAGATGAGTTGAGTAATCTAACCCCACTTATTTTGCTTGTTTTCTAACTTTTATTTATTCTGAAGATTCCTGGGCTTGATTAATTTTCCCTTGGTGTTTTTTATGAAGGAATTATTAGAAGTTGCTGTTCTTGCAGACGAAAATGGAGCGTAAACTGGTTTTGACATAGCATAGCGTTACGGTAAGGCATTCGATAAGTTTCGTTAGATAGCGGGCTCCGCTAACGCTAATACCGTAAGAACTGTCATACGTGTCAAATAGCGTTACGGTATTTGAAATTTGGACGGCACGAGAACTCTCTATTATTGAGAAATCAAACCTTAATTGAGCATTTAATTTTTTTGTCGATATATCGAAATATCGATATTTTTCAACGATGTATTAAACGCTCGATACAATATTAATTTTAAATATCGATATGATATATATCGATATTTTTTTTCGATATCAGCATCCCTATCAAAAAACTCACAAATTTGTGTTTTTATACACCCAATAGAAATTAAGAGTTCTCTAAATAATATATTTCGGCAAGTTGACAACATTGCCTCTTTAAACACTGCTAGATGCTGTGGCGTCGGTGTCCGAATTTTGTTCATACAAGAAAAATTCTGGAAGACGTGCATTTGCATAGTACCTATATTTTCTATAGGTATTAGTTAAAAAATGAATAGTGGTATTATGCCAGAGGATTATCCATATATTATAGGAATTAATGATAATAGAGAACTTGACAAAAAATTTAAACATGAAAATATTACTATAAATCATAAGAATATATATGTTAAAACATATATCAGCGAAAAAAACAATTTTCTTTTGTCGCGAACGGCCGCAATAAGGAATTAAAAATGCGGAAAAATTCAAATTATTTCCAGCGGGAAAAAACGCGCTGGTACTGGTCGTGACGTCATCTAGTATGATCTGTCAGTGTCTGTCAGCAAACGTCCATCATCGTGAGTTCGTCTTGAAACACTGAGCGCTCGGAGCATTTTCCGTCTTTTTTCCTTATAATGAGAAGAACAGGGATAAAAGAACAAAACAGCAGCTCGAACTCTACATAATAAATACCCGTTAGTTGTGTTTATCCACGTTTTTCTCTATTTTTTTAAAAAGTTTATCATTATTAGAATTGGTTAACTTAGCTTAAATTCAATGATTAGCTCAGCATTACATAAATAAAGCGATATACCTATTAATTATGACCGAAGAAGGAAATTCCAAAGGCCAATCCGACAATCTGTAATTTGTGATATTTTTATGGTAGCAAAAGTAATAGTCAACCATCCAAGGACCTTTTTTTTCAGTTATACATGTAAACCCCATACTTTGTGAGTGGCTTGCTTACATCAAGTCCTACAACTTTTCCTCTACGACTTTTCTCGGAAATGGCACGTATGCGCGCAGGCGACTCGCAAACATGTCGATCTGACGTAGCTATGTTTCCTGATACATGTAGGTAAATCTAATTTTACGAATACTGTTTGATTTTTATGTCTAAATCACGGAAATCAACTTGGCCGACAAAAATAATGGCAAATTGGGGGAGTCCGATACCCCTAAAATGTTTGCGAGTCGCCTGCGCGCATACGTTCCATTTCCGAGAAAAGTCGTAGAGGAAAAGTTGTAGGACTTGATGTAAGCAAGCCACTCACAAAGTATGGGGTTTACATGTATAACTGAAAAAAAAGGTCCTTGGATGGTTGACTATAAGTATGTGCGAATCTTGTTTTCCATTATAACTTCAAAATTTACAACTCGCTGCAACATAAAACAACAACAAAACAAATAACGGTGGAAAATGTGGAAATCAACCAAATTAAATACAATGAAGTATATCGTTTGGCGACAAGGTGACGCAAAATCATACTACGTGACGTCATCCAGATTCGCGCGCATTTAAAGTCGTTTGAAATGCTTTTCTATTACGCGCGAAACTTTAAATATTTTTCACCAAGTTATTATTGAATTTTAGGGAATGATATTTGGAGAACACTCTTTTAAGGCATAAATAAATGATTTAAAAAAAAAAAAAAAAAAATGTAAAGTTCCCTATTTAATAGATATGTTGGTAAAATTAAAACAAAAGGAGAACTAGATGTAAGTATTATCTTTTTGTTTTAAGGTATATAATTATGTAAATAATATAGGTATATAATACACAGTATTGGCCCTATGTAGATTAACAGCGTAAAATTTATTTTGCGACATAATATACAGGGTGTCCCACTAAGGTCGGCCAGGTACGATATTATGGAAACCATCTTAAGTAACTTGAAAACGAATGCAGATATTGAATTGCGGTTTGCGCCAAAATGTAGATATTTTTTTGCTCTTCAAGCACAGCAATAAAAAAATAATATCATGCCATTTGGATTTTTCAAGAAAATTTGAAAAAACTGGATCTTGGTTAAACAGCGCCCTCTAGAAGACGCGGTGGGAACTATCGGCCCCGAATGAAGTGGTGTTCTTAATAACAATGAAATTCTCTTTTAAATAAGCCCAAATTGAATGAATTTGGATAAGGGGTATAGAAGATACAGCAATTTTTAAAACTATTTCTTCGCCAGCTTCCTCCAGAAGATACAAAAAAAGCTTAAAGACCAAACTGACGCAAAAATTAATGAACTTTCGATTTCTGCTTTCAAAACAGTATCTTAATATAGCGATTTCTTGAGAAAATTTGAATCTTTAGTTATATCATCGTAATTGCGCCCCCTACCGGAAATCCTAGAAACTTGAAAATAATTTCCATCAATTTCTCTTGGCCGATTCAGTGAAGAAAAAAAAATCCCGAAGCCGTAAGGTCTATGGTTTCCATAATATCGTACCTACTTGGCCGAACTGAGTGGGACACCCTGTATATGTATGTATACAGTGTATCTCAGATTTGGCTGGAGCTACAGGGTTGGTTAAATAAAGAAAAGCTTTAGAGAATTTTATTACAAATTCAAATCTGGTTCCAGAATTAAGTTATCTTTAATGTTTTTGGAGTATGCATTTGTATTTACGTCTCTAAAACTGCTTTTTTCGAAAAATATTCACTCTTTTATTGTTTTTATCTGCTAAATTCGAACGAACAGTATATAATTTATATTAATATAACAATAATAATTACATTTTGCACTTATGTTTTAATATTTCAATGCCCTAAAATAATTATTTACAAGATGGTAATAGGCTTAACAGGCCTGTAGCCAGGTTTTGATTTCAGAGGGGGCAACCAAACATTTAGAGTGGGCAGACTTATTTTTATTTTCAAAAGTACATAATATTGAGGAAAACACCTATTTAAAATATTATTTCTTCAAATCTTAACTTTTTAAAAAAACGTTTACTGAATAAATATAAATGTTGCAACCTTGAATGCGCCGTGAAGCGTACTGAAAGGGTACCAAACCGAACGGGAGCCAGAGAAGAGGCAATTGGGCATTAGAGAGACTAGAGAACAAGCTGGGGCTGGTCCGTTAGACGCGTATCGCGTGTCTGTAATTATTCATTATTCAATTTTTATTTTTATTTTGCAATAAACTGATTGTTCAATTCAATTTGTTATTAGTGTGTGTGTCAAGGAGCGATCACCAGGTCAGTTAGATACCTAATTATTATTTTGTTTGTGAGAGTTCAATTTATACAAGTATCATTTTTTCCATTTTTATGTTTTTTTTTATTGTTTATAACATTTTTTTTTTATAACATGTGCATTGTTCATGTATTTAACAAAAATCGTTTCATGCTGGAAACAACACCGACAAAGAAGTAAATTAAGACTTAAGAAATTATGTGCTGTCTTTTTGTGCTGAGATTTCGATTTTGTGGATTTAGAGCGTGTATTAGGGTCTTGTTGAATTTAATAACATTTGCCTACCCTGACGAGAAAATATCCTAACAAATTGAAATAATCAATCTAGTAGTCCGGGAGGTGGTGTCACTTTTGGACTAGTGATCGATCTTCACACGAATTTTTCAGTGTGCGTAGTTCTCCACATAAACATATGAGATCCGCGTCAGTCAGTCCAATAGCGGTGGGTGTGGGTGCGGGAGTCTGTGGAACTCGTCGGAAAAACTATTAAGAAAAGTTAATAATCTGAACATGAAAATTTGTTACAATGTTAATTATTGATAATTAAACGTGAAAATGTTTCAGTCACGCTTCCGACGGGGGCAACATCGTTAGTCAGAGGTTTGAAGCAGTCGGAAAAGTTGGAAAATTCAAGTGACCGATCTACACTTGAAATTTTATAGAATGATTATTTGAATCAAATCAAGCATGAAAATGAACGTCAGCCACCTTTACCGTGGTGGATTCTGCGTCAGTCAAATTTCCAAAGTCGAGGGCAATGACCAGGTTTCTTTGGCGCGCTGCATCTTATGCAGTTCGACTGACGAATAATCCACTAGCCGCGTGCCGACTGACGATTGTTTATCGAATGTCTAAGACAATTCTGAACTTACAGGAGAAGGGAAAAAAACTGCAAGAAACGTTTATTATAAAATGTTCACAAGATCCTCTTCGGTTAGAGAGAGCGTTGAAGAAGAATAAAATCCTTACGTTTGCAGATGCAGTAGAAAAGAAGCAGATGAACATCAATGGAAAAATTGTCGAGGTAAAATTGCAAAGAGATTTGTTTGGAAAGCTCTTGAGGGTATCTTTGGAGAAACATTGAATATCGAAAAAGTTTTGACTTACCCCTTAACTCCAGTACCTTTAGCGTTTGGCCACTTGGAAGGAACAATAATATGTAAAACCGATAAATTCATTTTACTGCATATTCTGGAGAAAGAAGTGGAAAGTCATGAGCCCGAACAATGTGACGTCATCGTTTTCGATAGTTTTCACACAGTCCACACTATGACAGAAATTCCTGTATCTTTTGGAAACATTTCACAAAAAATCTTACATTCTTTCACTGCGAACCGCGCAAAAACCATCATTATTGCGTTCCCCATCGATAAAAGATAACGAGCACACAATGCGTAGAAGAGTAATGGGAAATCGTTCTACCATCAATGGACCTCAGCAGAAACGATCATCGATATTTAAATTTGAATAATACTTATTTCAAGGAAGCGTTGGTGAGATTTTTATGTGAACATTGGAATCAGGTCCATATGAGTCCTTACTTTGGTTTGCTTTGGTGACCGAACTGTTTTCGTAAACTATGAGAAATGTTTCAAGCATGTTTCAAGTTCGAAGTCATTGATAATAAGGTTTTTCTCCAAACGTCAAAAAAACGTCACTTTGTTAACGCCTGTCAGGATGTCAGAAACTTAATTTCTATGCTGCTAGGCAAATTCAGCAGGTTAGCACCTGTCGAGGTGGTAGAGATTTAATTTCTACGCTGCTAGGCAACCGCACCGGCAGTAGAAGTACTTTTAGTGCCGCTGGAGCGGCAGCAAAAGTACTTTTAGTGCCGCTCGTACTTTTACTGTCGCTTAACCATCCAGTTACCCCCGAGCTTACTCCATTCGCTTGGAGAAAAAATAGCGTGTTCCATACGGAGTAGAAGCATTTTTTTGTGCTTCAGCAGTATTGCAAGCCTCACTACGTTCGGCTCGCAAACCTACTGCTTCAGCACAAAAAAGTAAAGCTTCTACTCCTAATACAACAATATACTATTTCAGAACAGTAGAGGAACATTTGTCATGCTCTGAACATTTGGAAGCTGACTCTTTCATTTTCATGCTTGATTTGAATCAAATAATCAATTCATATAATTTTAAGTGAAGATAGGTCACTTGAATTTTCCAACTTTTCCGACTGCTTCAAACCTCTGACTGACAATGTTTTCCCCGTCGGAAGCGTGACTGACGAATATTTTCACGTTCAATTATCAATAACCAACATTTAAACAAATTTTCATGTGCAGATTATTTACTTTTTTTCATAGCTTTTCCGACGAGTTCCACAGCCTCCCACACTCACACCCACCGCGGTCGCGCTGACTGACTTTCAATTTTGATCACAGTAATGGTAAAACTCAATAAATGACATTTGAGTCGGAGATAAATCACTAATAAAAAAGTGACACTACCGCCCGGACTATAGAGATATTGGCTCAAAAACAGCTATAGCTGAGTAGCTTCCTGTATGGGACCTCAGTACCTGCTGGGAAACTGGCTAACTAACCAAAAACTCTTCAGTATTGAATATAGGTAGTGTTGATTGAATGTAGTGTGTGTTATTGAAATTTTAGCACAAGAACAGGGGCGGTACCTAATTTAAACTTTCATTGACCTAAATTATTGAATTAATAACTCAATTATTATCAAAATGATACAGTATGTTTCGATTTTTGAGGAATGTTAGATCGAGGGTTTTTCTGCCATGCTCTTTCCCCTCGTTAGTTCCAGGATGAGAACGGTTCGATTTACTTTAATAATAAAGTAGACGTTTCACAAATTTTTCGTTTCTTTTACATATCAGAACTTCCCTAGAATTTCCCAAATATTTGCTATGTCGGGCGCATGTCCAGTAAGTAAAATTGAGTAAGTTTCCACAACGTAGGTCCTATTTGTTTTTCATTTAGTTTTTCAGAAGATTTGTTGTTTAAAGGTAATAAAAATTCTCATCGTTCAATCTTACTGAACGAACCCGAGTATGTTGTACTACAATATCTGATTACAAAATTTGAAACCTTTTAACAAAAAACAAAGAAATAATAGAAATACATAAGAGCGCACTTGAAGAGGCGTTAATGACATTGAAATCTGTCAGTTCTGCTTGGATTATTTCAAATTCGTCTGCCAAGAGACAAATAAGCTCACATCGGAATTGGCGTGAACATTGCTTGATGGTTTATCTACAATCCGAATATTTTACTTTTTCGATAATATGCGCTTTTCTTGAAATAAAAAGTGTGTATCTGGTTGCCTATAGTCCTTATGGATTATTTTTAAGAGAGCATATCGAAAAACTGAAATATTTGGATTGTAGATAATCGATCAAAGAATGTTTATGCAAATTTTGAGCCAATTCTGTGGTGAGGTTTTTTTTCCTCTTTGCAGACGAATTTTAAAAAAATCAACCAATCAGACACAGCCTCAATCAGAGTAAAAAACTGACAGATTTCAAATGTCATTAATGTCACCTACCTCAAGGTAGAATATGAACTAAACTGTGGTTTTTTAAACGGAAAACGGTCACAGCAAATAGGCGTAAACTTCTTCAAAATAATTGGAATTTATAAAAGCATTGATGATATTATCCGTAAAAACAGAAATTAAATCACATAATTTGTTTCGTGATTTTATTTTATTTTTCTCTAGCCTACTCCAGAGTGGGCAACTTTTTCTTCCAGAGTGGGCATTGCCCACTCTGGCCCCCCCCCTAGCTACGGGCCTGAGGCTTAATAACGAGGGTAAGTAACACTCGATAAAGCGCACGTCCATGCAACCACGGGTGTTACATTTCAAAAACCGAACCGTCGTCGAACGGATTACCGAATGCTAAACAGGATGTTACTTACCTCCATGCGGCCGGCGCTTCGACCAATGGCTTCGACAACATCACGAGAATAAAATAATATTTATTCTTATCTCAATAATTGTTTTGACCATCCCGTGCCGTCGAAGAGTTTTTGCATTGCCTTTTGTGTTTTGAAAATAAACTGGGTAAAAGAAAAAAATCTAGGTGAAATGGTAATATTACATTATTTAATATAATTAATAGGTGTGGTAACTAGGTAATTACCGCACGCGAGAGAAATTTGCAATCTCTAAGGGCGGTAATAGCCTAATTACCATACCTATTATACAGTATTTTATCTACAATCATGCGGTAACAAAATATCTAAAAGAAGTTTAAAGAATGATGAAAAAAATGAGCCTTTCACTTTTGACAGTGAACAAGTAGAATTTAGGTGATAGGTAGGTAATTTATCTTTGGTAGGCGATTGAAGGTATTACGTACCTATGTGGATAGAGCGTGCGGTAATAATATTATCGCATGCCGTGCGGTAGAGTGCACTTCGCCGCACTCATTTGCGTGTCGTAGGGAGCCTACTCAGTGCTGAAAAGTTACTTTACCTACGAGCGTGCGGTAAAGTGCACTTTACCGCACTTATTTGAAAATGGAAAGTAGCACTCTACCGCACACTATGCCGTAAAGTTACTTTACCTACGAGCGTGTGGTAAAGTGCACTTTACCGCACGTATTTGCTAATGGAAAGTATCACTTTACAGCATAGTATGCGGTAAAGTGGACTACAAAGTGTGCGGTAAAGTGCACTTTACCGCATAGTGTGCGGTAAAGTAAAATTTGATATTTTTAATCAGAATTTTTAATCCTCTCTTTTTCAGAAAATGGATTTTTGATCATTTTTATATCTAATCTAATTTCATTAATTAATCTGATTCAATAATTAATTTTATCAATGCCTTTTTTTAGAGATGTAGATGCTCATAGGTAAAATTTTGTACCTAACACATGCGGAAAGTGTCTTTACCGCCCTTAACGGCTTGTTGCGTGCGGTAAAGTATCACTTTCCGCATTTGTTAGGTAAATAACTATTACCGCATAGTGTGCAGTAAAGTAGACTTTGGTATTTATAATCAAAAATCCCTTGTTTTCCAGAAAAGAGATTTTTTGTAATTTTTAAATCTAATTCAATTTCATTAATTAATCTAATTCATTAAATAATTTTTTTTACTACTCTCCTGAGAAATAGTCATTATTCAATCTATTTTTCTAGGAAAAAATTGAATTTCTCTCCCTAGGTGAATAATGAATATAATGAAAAAGTCCCTAGGTCAATAATGAAAATGACGTCATGACGAAAGGATATTGTCATGTTTCTATTGGTCCAATTTCAATTTCATGCGTCAATTTAAAACAAAATACAGGTTTCTGTAGGTACATAGGAAGTTATCATAAGCTGTTGATAGAGGGCAGCACTTTCAAGAGGGCGTTCAAAAAAAAAATAATTAGAGCACAAATTTTAAGCAAATTTTTTATTTTCTACTAGCAGTAGTAAAAAAAATTCTATATATTCCTCGGTAGAGAAAGTCATTATATACCTCACGCATTATAAACCTCGGCGCTTTGCGCCTCGGTTTATAAAAGCGCTCGGTATATATAATGACCAACTTCTCTACCTAGGTATATAATATACTATTATATCCTACTGAACTATTAAAACCATATAATACCTTGGTTACGATAATCATAAACAGGGTCTTAACCCCCAAGGGAGTTAAGGATTTTCATAACTCCCAAGGGAGTTAAGGAAGGGAGTTAAGGATATCATAACTCCCAAGGGAGTTAAGGATTTCCATAACTCCCGCTTTTACCTTGAATAGGTAACACTTTGACAAAAAATAGAGATTTTGATTTATGGCTTATTCCTTTATAAAAATAGACAGAATACAGTAAATTCAGTAGGATATAAAATTATCTATGTACCACGGGAATTATCAGGAGTTAATACCCACGGGCAATTCGTGTTGCCCTGGGGTATTAACACCTGCATAATTCCCTTGATACATAAATAACTATAATTGATGCCTTTTTTTGGGGGGGGGGTGTAGATGCTCATAGGTAAAATTTTGTACCTAATACATGCGGAAAGTGCCTCTACCGCCCTCAACGGCTTGACCGAACTTCACTTCGCGACATTTAATCAGTGCTACTTTCTATTTACAAATAAGTGCGGTAAAGGTGTTTACCGCACGTTCGTAGGTAATAGTTATTTATATCACAAGTGCGGTATGAGCTTCATTTATTACAGTAACGAGTGGTAATCTCACGAGTGGTGTAATGAGCATTACCGTACGTGTGATATACAGCATTTTATGTACGACACAGATTTTTTTGTATGTATTCCAAATTGGTTTTATTTTCCACAAAAGATTAAATTTATAAATTTTCCGAATAAATTAATTTTAAAAAGTGCCGTTTTTCAATGAAAATGAGTTACGTAATGAGCGCATTACATCACAAGTGATTTATATTACATCACTAGTGATGTAATGAGCTGATTACATCACTAAGTACGATAATACAACTTATTACGTAACTCAAACACTCAAACAGGCTCAAATGAGTTACGTAATAAGCTCTTACAGTGTGGGTCGTACATGAAAATTCTTTACCGCAGTGCTGTAATAGTATATTATAAAACAAGTGTGGTATTTAGGTTATTACCGCACACGGGAGAAATTTGCCAACCGAGCCGGTTAGGCGAGCTTTGCAATCTCTAAGGGCGGACATAATCTATTGTTCGTCGATTTTAATCTGATACTCGGACGGAATGTGAGTTGGTGACTCCCTACATTAGAACGCCAATGGTTACCTGACGTCACACCTGTTGTTGCCATATGAAACACCCCCTCGCACCTCATACCGCAAGTATCAGTTAAAAATCGACGAACAATAATTACCATACGAATTATATACAGTATTTTATCTACACCGTGCGGTAGCAAAATATCCGATAGACGTTTGGAAAATTATAGAAAATAAAATTGCTTCTGGCACATTAATTTGACAGTGGACGGGTAGAATTTAGGTGATAGGTAGGTAATTGAAGGCATGCGGTAATAATATTACCACACGCTATTACAGCACGCCATGCGGTAATAAAATTACCACACGTCGTGCGGTTATATGGTACATACCGCACGCAAAATCGTGTTATATACCTTAGTTACCGCACGTAGATGAATCTTCTTTACCGCACTCTTTTAAAAATACGTTTGATATTGTTCATATTCTTTATTAATGTACACTAAGTGCGGTAAAAATTCGCAGGAAAAATTTTGTTCCCAACATGTGCGCAAAGTGTCTTTTCCTCGTCCAAAAACTTATCCAAACTCCGCTTGACGTCGTTTGTATAAAGTCTGTTTTTTTTTTAAAGATAAAAGTCAAAATGACATTATGTTGGCAATACAATGTAAAATTGTCAATGCTTTCAAATTTTTAATGAAGAAAAGGCCTGTGTTGCCAACATAGTTACTCACTAAATTTTTGACTTGGGGAATCTTTAAAAAAAAAAACAGACTTTAACTGTGTTTGCGTGCGGAAAAGTATTACTTTGCGCATTTGTTAAGAAAATAACTATCTCAGCATCAATAATGACAATAACAATGATATTACTGATGCTCATCTATCAAATTTAAAAAAAAAACTCAATGGAGATAAATTCTGCGGAATCCATGAGGTAAATTTACCAGGTCACAGAAAATCAGATTTTTTTATTTAAAAAAAAAAACAAGCTTTACCCATTTATCGTTTCTTTAGGGCCGGCTTATTCACCTTCTGATAAACTGTCAGGTTATGTAATCTGACGGATAAAAACACAATTTGTCAAAAAATTACGACATTTTCACACTCATTTCTGTGCGAAATATCTCAAATTGGTTTTATTTACCTTAGCGACGTGCACGAAATACTTTGCGCACTAGAGCACGAAATACTTCGTGCACTCCAATAATATCTATTTTAGTAGTTCAATGTGCTTCAAAAATACTAAAATTGAAGGAAATTGAACGACAAAGTGTGTAATAAAAATTAACTAGCGTATACCCGGGGTGTGCTACTACGCTAAAAAAAGAATTACATTTTGTTATTTTTATTTTTTTCCATTTACTTCAAATTATTTGATATGATAAACGCGATAATCACAAATGATAAAACCAAATAAATCCTCCTACGCCTTTGGTTATCTTATGATTTGAATATGGCTACCGTGCGCCAATGAACTTTAGGATAAATAATTTGGGGCAAAGCCAGCCGAACGACGGAAAGTGGCCGGCAGCTAGCGGTGTTGCCAAATTGTGTGAAAGTGTAACTCGTGAACTACAAATGGCGCCGCGATCGAATCTCAATTATGCGGGAGGTACCCAGGCCTCTTGCTTTTAGGAACAAAGTGAAAGATCACATATTTCAGAATATGGAGCAGTTTCTTTCCTTCCTCTAAGGTTAGAGACTTATTTATAGTTATTAATGATACTAGTTCGATATGAACACCATAATGAAACGCGTGTAACATTAAACTACGAAGCGTTAGCCGAGTGGTTTAGTTACACAAGTTTCATTAATAAAGTTCATATCGAACGTGTATCATTCAAAATTTAATCTACCATGATCCACATAGATTTGATTTGCCTTGAAATAGCAAAAACTTTACAAATTAAAATTCAAAATTTAGCAGGTGCCCGTATACTAGTCGAGAGTCGGGAACCTGCTTGTTGATTTTTAGAATTTTGACTTTGGCAGCTTCAATATTAGAGTCCCTTTTTGCGCCACAAATTCAGTTTTATAGTGGAAAATAATATTAATATTGGTGATTCTGAGTTTGAAAGTGTCCCTTCGAATATCGAGACAGCCTCAATGAAAAGGTTCTTCTGGTAAATAACTTTATTTTTGTATATTTTTCATTTCATAATTTGGGTGCTTTTATGAATTCTTAAACGCACTAGTGCTATTATAAAGTACCTAATGACATTTAAATGACAATGCTAAATGTGTCATAATGACACCGACGTAGATTAAATTAATAAATAGCTGTTTCGATGCTAAATTCAGAATGTTGCTAAATTCTGAATGTTTAGCTTGGGGCGT
The DNA here is from genome assembly GCA_917834065.1 of Ceutorhynchus assimilis. Lineage (NCBI taxonomy): Eukaryota > Metazoa > Arthropoda > Insecta > Coleoptera > Curculionidae > Ceutorhynchus > Ceutorhynchus assimilis. The sequence continues at coordinate 16,251,012 of OU892284.1, read as the reverse complement.
GAAAGATTAATGCAGTTGATGTTCAAAATAGGATTGGTTTTCTACAAAACTGCAGGTGTTTCATACACTTAGTTGCACCCAGAGCTGTCAAAGATACTATTGAAAAGTATCTAGTTACAAGATAAGTTACTTTTGGAAAAAGTATCTGAAGTTACTTCGAGTATTTAGTTACTCATTGAAAAAAGGATCTTAAATACGTATCTAAGTTACTTTTTAAGATACTTAATAAGATACTTATTAAGATACTTTATTATTATTTCCAAATAGCAGGCGGAAAACCCGATTAAGCTATGGCTGTTTATTTGTTCCACAGGTTTCGGGTTCAATTTGAAAATTTTAAAACAAAAATTGTTATAGTTCAAAAATCCCAAATTCGAGAAGGGTCAAAATCACAAGACACTAGAAAGTTATCACAGTTACAATCACAAATCATAGTTAAATTTTTATAGAATAGGTATAATGGACAAATCGCGACGTGAGCTTCTGCAGTTAACAGCTGTCATTCAACTCTTTTTATAAAACGTAAGCTTGATTCTGTTTGAAGTAGTTTGAACCAGTTCCATCTTCTTGTGTGGGGTTTGGTGAACGTCTGAAGGAACTTTTTTCACGGTATTTTTAATACTTTTCGTTAACTTAGATAGGTCAATTTCAGTATCTTAGATACTTTCCAGTATCTAAGATACTTTTCAGTATGTAATATACTTTTCAGTATCTAAGATACTTTTCATATCTTAGATACTTTTCAGTATCTAAGATACTTTTAAGTATCTCAGATACTTTTCGGTATCTAAGATACTTTTTTAAGATACAAGTTACAGATCCTTCTGAAAAGTAACTAAGATACTTTTTTCTGACAGCTCTGGGTGCACCATACAGTCTTGGAATAATTTTGTTAGGCTGTATGAATTGTAGTAGATGTGGATGTATTATAATGAGTTAAGAAATATATTTAGAGTTAAGTAAAGTAAATTAGTAACATACGGTATATAATAATGTATAATATCTAACTAGGTTAATAATGTCCTGCGTCAGACATGTTATGATGATAGGATAATTATTGTTATACTAATATATTTATTATTGTAAACTTGTACTAAATTTGGGGAATTAATAGAATAGAATGATTTTTGATACAAAACGAAACTAGTCTTGAATTATTGAACTTGCCCCAAGTCCTGATATATTACATGGCGATCCGGCCGAAAAATAGGCAAAAATTGGCAAAAACGAATGGGAAATCCTAGAGCTTCTTGGAAAAAAAAAACACATGGAAAACACGGCTAAATAAAATTGGAAAAACCTCAAAAAATGTCAAAATGGGGAACGATAAATCGAAATCCAAAGAAGAAATTATCATAGCGCAAGCTGGCAATAGTGGTGGCCAGACGACAGAGGCGTCCTTTGGAGTAGCAAAAGAGGTTTTTACAATTGGAGTTTTGTTTTTAGCTATGGTGTGCATGGTTGCTTTCTGTTTCTGTCATTGTAAGAAATTATTGAAGAGGAAAATTAGAGCAGAAATAGCAAAAAGCAGGGAACAAATCTAAGTAATTATTGGAATGGAATGTCAGTACCAGACGAATTTATTTGCTTATTGGAAGAAGCCCGAGTATTCTATAGAAATTTAAATAAAGAAGGTCTGGAAAGAAGGAAAAGTGCAAAGTATATTAATAATAAGGTAAAGAAGTTAGATAAGATTAGGTCAGAGCTAGGGACTTATAGGCAAAATTTTAATTTGGGCCAGCATGACCCTAAAATAATCTCATTAGTTAAGGAGTATGTAAAAGAAATAGAGAAGGTTGTGAAATTAAGCCAGAATACGTTAGATTCTCGTGTATTAGCTTTAGAAGAAGTTGATGAGTCAGGAGCCAATTAAACCGATTCCTCCGGGTCTGAGAGTGACTTTTTTTTCCGAGTGAGCAGGTAAAGGTACCTAAGTCAGAAAAAATGGGTGAAAAGTTTGATTTAAAAACGGCGTCAAGCCTATTGCCCGTGATGAACGGTTCCGAACTTATCACTAAACAGTTAATCGACTCTATTGAATGGTATGATGCACTCTTGGATTAACTACATTATTATTATTATTAACTACATATGTGCTTATTATTACATATGTGCTGAAAACACGTCTGTCTGAGGGGGCAAAGTTGAGGTTAAAGTCGGCGTATGCTAGTAACGATATTTTAATTCAGGATATAAAGTCAAATTTCATTTCAAAAAAATCTTCGGCAGTCCTGTCTGTGAAGCTTAATTCAGCTAAACAACGCGGGAAATCTGTAGAAGAGTTTGGTAAATCGATTGAGGAGATGTTGGTCGATCTAACAATTTCGCAGGCAAATGGTGACGCTGGCACTGCTGAAATTCTTAGGCCGGTCAATGAACAAATCGCAATTACTTCTTTTGCAAACGGGTTGCAAAGCAACGATTTGCGAACTATAATTAAGTCTCGAAATTTTCAGTCACTGAGCGAAGCTATTAGGGGTGCAATGAATGAAGAGTTAACACATGATATACCTAAACCTTTCTTTCACATGCGAGGAAATAATAGAATTTTTCGGGGACAAGCAAATTTTGGTGGACAATTTAGGCACCGAGGGGCACCACCACAACGCTTTAATCCTAGGGGCAGCTACGGCAACCGCGGCAATGCGGGTAGTGGCCAGTTTCGCAGAAATTTTAGTACACAGGGGTACAATAATAATCAGCACAGTTACTCAAGGGGAAATTTTAATGCTGGTAGAAATTTCCCTAGAAATAGTGAAAGTAGGGGTAGACATTATTTTCTGAGTAGTGGCGAACGCCCACATTCAAATAATACCGAGAATAAAGATACATCAGCTGACATGTTTTTTCGGGCCTAACGCACAATATATAGCAAACATAAATGGGTTGAATTATATCAATGCTAAGTATGAAAATAAAAATTTAAAACTTTTAATCGACACAGGAGCATCTATCAGTGTCCTATTTAAAAATCGTGTTGACAAACTTAAAAATGTAAATTACTCGAAACAAATTAAAATACATGGAATTTCAGGGTCAACGATTTCGCAAGGTTGCGTGTGCCTTAAATTGGAATTAAATGGTAACATAGAAGCACATAGAAGTGTGCCACGATTTTTTGCTGATAGATTCTTTTGATGATGATTTTAATGGGGTATTAGGTTCGGATCTTTTTTATGCACTACTCAACAAAAATTGATTTTGAGAAAATTTTTTTTTCTTTTTGGATAAATAATGAAAAAATATGTATACCGATGAGGTCAAAACTGTTATGTATGAGATTATCGAAACCACCATGTGCTAGACAAGTTGTCTGAGGTGACAATCAGTCAGTCAATATTTGCATGGGTCTTCGTGAAGTCTCCTACAAGGTCCCGCATAAAGTTGCAGAATTTATATTAAATAACCTACAACAAGGTGAGTCTTTTATTTAAATTCAGAACATAATATTGGCGACGAGAAGTGGTTCGAATTCAAGTGGGAAAGTCACTATTTTGCCAGAAAATCGTCAGAAAGTCCATCTGTCATGTCAGTGTAGTGAAAATTTTCAAAAAACCTAGGGAAAAGTTTCGAATAAAACAATAATCAATACATTTTGTGTGTAAAAAATGGCTTTAATCGGTTCGATTGAGCATTTCAATCCTAAAACGGAAAACATTTCATCATATTTAGAGCGAATGGAACAGCTTTTTATTTGCAATGTGGTCGAAGATAACAAAAAAGTGCCTCTTTTATTAACTTTGTTAGGCAGTGAAGCCTATGGTGTCTTGAAGGATTTGCTAGCTCCAGATCTACCGAGTACCAAAACATTTGTTCAATTGCGTCAGACCTTACTGGATCATTACAGTCCTAAAAGGTTGGTTATTGCTGAGCGCTATAAATTTTACAATACAGTACAAGACCAAAACGAAGATATTAAATCTTTTGTGGCAAAATTGAAAAGGGTTGCTCAGTATTGCAATTTTGGCCAGTTTTTATCAGAAAGTTTAAGAGATAGATTGGTCTGTGGTGTCAATGCCTTTTCAATTAAACGAAAACTTCTGTCTGAAGACAACTTAACGTTTGAGAGAGCATATGAAATAGCTCTATCAATGGAGCTTGCAGAAGGGCAAGTCAAGTCCATGGGCGCAGATAGCACTAACAGTAGCTTGTTATCAGTCACAGAAGAGTTGGACAAATTGTCATTCAAAAGACATGATCAAAAATATAACGATAAAAATCAAAAAGCAGGTCCATCTGGACTTAGTCAGGGGTCAAGTCGCCAGAAATTTACTTTGAAGCCATGTTATCGCTGCAGTCGCAAACATGATCCCAACACATGTCCAGCCAAATCGTGGGAATGCTTCAATTGTAAAAAGCTGGGTCACACAAGTCAAGTTTGTCGAAATAAAAAAGTGAATTTGGTCCAAGAAGAAGAGTCAGAAGAAGATGATAATAATTCTTTGGTTATGGGTTTTCTTTCCAGTCTTAAAGGGAAAATTGCTCCAGAAAAAGTGAAAGTCATAGTCGAAAGTAAGCTCATAAATTTTGAAATCGATAGTGGCGCTTGTCGCACAGTTATGCATGTCAATGATTATGACAAATATTTCTCAAAATTAAAATTATATACTGTCAAATATGATTTAAGAGTCTTAACAGGAGAAGGTGTGCAAATATTAGGTGAAACGGATGTTCTAATCTCTCATAAAGATAACATTGTTAAATTACCTTTAGTAATTTTAAGAAGTAGTCGTAAGTTTACTCCTTTATTGGGTAGAGATTGGTTAAACGTATTAAACCCAAATTGGAGAGAAAAAATTAATTTTAACGAGTCTGAAAGTCCAGAATTAGAAAATCTTAGTTTTGTTGGTCAGGAAAATAAAGTCGAGTCCTCAGTTAAGTCTATAGTCAACTCTGCAGAAAGTGACGAAATTAACAATTTAGTCTTAAAAATAAAAAATGAATTTGAGAGTGTTTTTGAAGAACAGCCACAGGCTTACATTAAACATTTTGAGGTAGAATTGAATTTAAAGGAAGGGGCCCATCCCATTTTTCATAGAGCATATGATATGCCTTTTGCATTGAAAAGTAAAGTTGAGTCAGAGTTGTGTAAGATGGTCAGATCAGGTATTCTAAAGAAAGTGAGTTTCAGTAACTGGGCAAGCCCCATAGTAGTCGTTCCCAAAAAGTCATCTAATGAAATACGCATTTGTGTAGATTTCAAAAAAACTTTGAATCAAGTTCTGGATAGTGACCATTGTGTTTTACCCATGCCAGATGACATTTTTGCTTGCCTTAGTGGTCACAAATATTTCACAGTTATTGATCTAAAGGGCGCTTATCAACAACTAAGAGCAAGTAAAAAGTCTCAAGAGATGCTGGTAATAAACACTCATCTGGGTCTTTATTCTTACACAAGATTGACTTATGGTGTTAGTTCTGCTCCAGGAATATTTCAATCTGTGATGGATAGCATACTGGCTGGCTTGAAAAACACGAAATGCTATCTTGATGATATTCTGATCTTTGGTTCTTCTCTGAGTGAATGTTTTGAAAATGTAAAAAATGTGTTCAATCGCCTCCAAGAGTTTAATGTTAAAGTAAATGTCATGAAGTGTAAGTTCTTCCAAAGCAAAGTCGAGTTTTTGGGGCATGTAATTGATAGCACTGGAATACATCCTACCGAAGAAAAAATTGTTGCTATTAAGTCGGCGCCTGCGCCTAAAACAATAACTGAATTAAAATCATACCTAGGATTAATAAACTATTACGGTAAATTCATTCCAATGCTATCCTCAAAATTAAAGCCTTTATACGATTTATGTCAGAATAATGTGGAATTCTCTAGAGCTTGGTCAAAAGAATGTGACAATGTCTTTGAAAAAAGTAAGGTTTGGCTTACTTCAGAAAGTGTATTAACGCATTACAATCCAAGTTTACCAATTTATGTCAGTTGTGATGCAAGTAGCTATGGCATTGGTTGTGTATTGAGTCATAAAATGGACAATTTAGTAAAACCTGTACTTTTTGCGTCCAGTACTTTGTCTCAAACTGAGAAAAATTATAGTAATCTAGAGCGTGAAGCCCTTGCCATTGTTTTTGCTCTTAAAAAATTTCATAAATATCTTTACGGTCGTAAATTCATTTTAGTAACTGACCATCAACCATAACAATTCATTTTCGGAAAAAACAAGGGTATTCCAACATCTGCAGCTGCTAGGGTCACTCGTTGGGCTGTCACATTATCAGGATATCAATATGACATATTATATAGAAAGGGTAGCTCTATTGGTAATGCTGACGGGTTGTCCAGACTTCCACTGAATGACAAAACTGATGTTCCTGATTTTTTGTACTCTTTCAATTTAGTTAATCAAATGCCATTGAATGCCAATGATATTTCAAAAGAAGTCGATAAGGATTTGTTGCTTATTAAGGTAAAAGATTTTATTCTGTCAGGCTGGCCTAATCAAGTTTTTGATGAAAACTTAAAACCGTTCTTCAAAAAGAGCAATGAATTATCCATCGAGCAAAACTGTCTCTTACTGGGGAACAAAGTTATTATTCCTAAATCTTTGCGAAAAAATGTTTTAGATTTATTTCATGAGCAACATAATGGAATTGTTCGCAGTAAGATGCTTTTACGTTCCTATTGCTGGTGGCCGGGTATGAATTTAGATGTAGAAAAATATATTTCTTGTTGTGATATTTGTCAGCAGTGTAAGAATTTCACAAGTTCAAATAGTGCTCTAGTGCCTTGGCCTTCAGTGCCTCGTAATTTTTACAGGGTTTACATTGATTTTTTCTTCAAAAGTAAATTTGTTTTTCTGATACTAGTAGATCAAAAGTCGAAATGGTTGGATGTAAAATTAATGAACAATGGTACTGCTGCTTCTGAAACAATTTCTAAATTAAAAGATATATTTGCAATTTTTGGTCTTCCAGTGGAACTTGTCTCAGACAATGGTCCACCGTTTAACTCGAATGATTTTGTGGCATTTTGCCAAGCAAATGGTATTAAACCGATCAAGTCCCCCCCATACCACCCACAAAGTAATGGAGCAGCAGAGCGCAGTGTTCAAACAGTAAAAAAAGGGTTAGAAAAAGCATTATTTTTTCAAAGAGGGGAAGAGTTGTCTGAAAAATTGATGCTAAGCAAGTTGCAAAATTTTTTATTTACTTATAGGAATACGCCTTCTACAGTAACAGGAATCGCACCTGCTGAAATTATTTTTAAGAATAAACCGAGGACTAGATTCGAATTGTTGAAACCTTCTTGCGATAATAATCAAAAAACAATTTCAAATGGAAGTAAGCGTATATTATTCAAGCTTAATGATCAAGTGTTTGTAAAAAATAAACAGACAAAATTATGGCAAAAAGGTACAGTGATGAAGGTTCTCAGTTATTCTACCTATTTAATTAAAGTGAATGAAATTATTAGGTTTGTGCATTCAGGTGACATACGTGCCAGTAATAATTATGAATCTGTGTTGCCAAAGGAATTAAATGTAGATTGTGAAAATGAACAACCTTGTAATAATGTTGAACCTGTAAGGTCAATACTTTCTGGTGCAAGTGATCTGCAAGAGGCTCAACCACCAAATAATGATCTTATTGATAAGCCTACGACGCAGACCACGACTGTGCCAGTGCCACCAACTGTATTAACTAGTTCTATACAAAATTATAATAAATCTCCTCAGTCATCTTTTGTAAGGGAAGTTGAAAATGTTTCACCTTCCTCCATGACACGAACACGCTTAGGTAGAATAGTTAAACCTCCAGTACGTTTAAATCTTTAACAACAAAGAGGGAAATGTTATGTATGAGATTATCGAAACCACCATGTGCTAGACAAGTTGTCTGAGGTGACAATCAGTCAGTCAATATTTGCATGGGTCTTCGTGAAGTCTCCTACAAGGTCCCGCATAAAGTTGCAGAATTTATATTAAATAACCTACAACCAGGTGAGTCTTTTATTTAAATTCAGAACATAATAAAAACATGAACAAATTGTATCTATTCCTGCAAGGTGCGAAATAATTAAATACTTTGACATATGCAATAATGAAGATTGCATTGTCTTGCCAGAAGAGATATCCGAAGGAGTTTTTGTGGCTAGCGCCGCAGCTAGACCAAAGCTCAATAAGATTCCTGTTCGAATTTTGAATGTGCGTGAAAATGACGTACTGTTAAAGAATTTTACACCAAAAACGGGGTCACTTAGTGAGTACGAAATCTGCAGTTTCAGCACTACAGACAAAACTGTTGATAGAATAGATGCAATTTTAAGCATGTTGAAACTTGATCACTTACAGCGATCCGAGAAGTATTCAATTCAAAGAATTTGTTCTAAATATTCAGATGTTTTTTACTTAGACGAAGACCCTTTCACGACTACAAACATTTATAAACAAAAAATAAGTTTACAGCCATCCAAGGCCCCTGTATATGTTAAACCGTACAGGTTGCCACATGCGCATAAGGAAGAAGTAAATAGGCAAGTTAATGACATGCTAAAAAACGGTATTATCGAAGAGGCCAAGTCACCGTGGTCCTCGCCCTTATTAGTAGTACCAAAACATGCAGATAGGGAAGGAAATAAAAAATGGCGTTTAGTTTTAGATTACAGACTTTTGAACAATTGATGATAAATTTCCTTTGCCTTGCATAACCGATATTTTAGATTCTTTATCAGGAGCAGTCTATTTTTCGCATTTGGACTTGTCACAAGGGTATTACCAAATAGAGCTTGAGAAGGAAAGCAGACAATGTACTGCCTTTGTCACCGACAAAGGGCAATTTCAAATGACAAGACTCTCTATGGGTTTAAAGATAAGTCCGAGTTCCTTTTCAAGAGCTATGTCAATTGCAATGGCAGGCTTAAATAATTCTTCGTGTTTTATTTACCTGGACGATTTAATTGTCTTTGGAAATAGCCTAACTAATCATAATCAGAATTTGGTAAAAATACTAGATAGGTTACGGCAAGTTAACTTGAAATTGAATCCAAAAAAATGTGACTTTCTTAAGCAAGAAATATTATATCTAGGTCATCTAATATCGAAGGAAGGGGTAGCTCCAGATCCCGAAAAAACTAAGGCAATTTTAAACTTTCCGGTTCCAAAAGACGCAAATGAAACCAAACGTTTCGTGGCATTCGCTAACTACTATAGGAAGCATATAGCAAACTTTGCGGATATAGCTTCACCTCTCAATTTTTTAAGTAAAAAAGGGGTGCCATTTAGGTGGGATTCACGTTGCCAGCAGGCCTTCGAAGGCTTAAAGCAGGCATAAATGAACCCCCCCGTCTTGCAGTACCCAGATTTTTCAGAAACAAACATATTTATTCTCAAAACCGACGCTTCAAATGTGGCATTAGGAGCAGTCCTGTCTAATGAAAATGACAAACCTGTAGCGTATGCCAGCAGAAGCTTGAATAGTCATGAAAGAAATTATCCAGTCATAGATAAAGAACTCTTAGCGATTTGCTTTGCAGTGAAAACCTTTAGAACTTATTTATATGGGAGAAAGTTTATTATAGATACGGACCATAGGCCTTTAGTTTACTTATTCGGCATGACTAACCCTTCCAGTCGGTTAACAAAATTCAGATTACTTTTAGAGGAGTACACGTATGAAGTTCGATATTTGAAAGGTAAAACTAATGTGGCAGCAGACGCTTTATCCCGTATCACAATCTCATCGGATGAGTTGAAAAATATGTCAAATAATGTATGTAGTATGTTCGCTGTAACGAGAAAACAAGCCACATCTGTTGACGATAGCAGTTTTAATAGCACTGCCCACGAAAGACTTGATCACCTGGAGTGGTGGAGCTATTGAAACCGCCTAAAAGTTACGTTGAGGCTTACGTCACATCAGTAGAGGATTTTAATAAAAACATGGGCAAAGATAATTACTGTTTACAAAATGTCATTTATTTGAAAAAAGAAAACGCGATTATATTTAAGCAAACTCGATCAGCGTTAGCATCTGGTGCATCGTTGAGAGACTTAAAAGAAATTTGCGAAATGTTTCAAATTCCGGAAGTAATTATATTAAAAAATGCTAGAAATAAAATTTTGATTGAAAATATATTTAGGGATCCCATAATAATTAAGAATATGAATTTGAGATTATCAATAATAAGAGATGTGCAAAAAGTACAGGGTAAGGAAATGCGACAAATAATTTTAAACGATTTTCACATTCTGCCAAGTGGGGGGCATGCAGGTATGAACCGCATGTACAACAATATCAAAAAATTCTATTTTTGGAGTGGCTTGCAAAAAAATGTACAAGATTTTGTCAAACGTTGTGATGAGTGTCAGAGGTATAAACATTCAAGGCCTTATGTGGAGCCTATGACAATCACTACAACCGCGTCGTCAGCTTTCCAGAAAGTTTTTTTAGATCTTGTTGGCCCACTACCAGTAGACTACGATAATAACCAATATATACTTACATTCCAGTGTGAGTTAACGAAGTTTGTGGAATGCTACCCAATTAATAATAAGGAAGCAATAACAGTTGCGAAAGCCTTTGTTCAAAATTTCATTTTACGTTTCGGTGTCCCACAAACACTTGTTTCGGATCAAGGTACAGAATTTATGTCGAAAATTCTGAAAGAAATTTGCAAAATTCTCAAGGTTCAACAAATTTCTTCTACGGCATATCACCATCAGACTTTAGGAAGTTTGGAGAACACTCACAAAAATTTAGGCGCGTTCTTAAGAATGCAAAGTGATAAGTTCCCAGATTCCTGGAGTTCTTGGGTACATTTTTGGAGTTTTGCTTTCAATACTACGGTTCATACGGAAACGGAGTACACCCCTTACGAGTTAGTTTTTGGGAAAGTTTGTAGTTTACCTTCACAGATAACACGCCAAATTGATCCTTTATACAACTTTGATAGCTATCCGCTAGAATTAAAGTTCAGGTTGCAGCAGGCACAAGCAGAGGCAAGAGATAATTTGATAAAATCGAAATTGAAAAGGAAAACCAAATATATGACGAAAAAACTAAAACAATAGTGTACAAGCCAGGGGATAAAATTTTAATAAAAAACGAAGTAGGAACTAAAATGGAGGCGTTGTTTAACGGACCATATGTAGTTATTGAGGATAGAGCTCCAAATATTTTGATACGTATAGGGCATAAGGTTAAAGAAATACATAAAAATAGAATTAAGCCATATTTTGAGAAATAGATACTGTATAGGTATTTACTCACAATTAATGACATAGACATAGACAATAATTAATGTATAGATGTATGATTAGACTTTTTTTTTTTCATTTTTTTTTGTTTGCGTAGGAGGTGTAGTAGATGTGGATGTATTATAATGAGTTAAGAAATATATTTAGAGTTAAGTAAAGTAAATTAGTAACATACGGTATATAATAATGTATAATATCTAACTAGGTTAATAATGTCCTGCGTCAGACATGTTATGATGATAGGATAATTATTGTTATACTAATATATTTATTATTGTAAACTTGTACTAAAGTTGGGGAATTAATAGAATAGAATGATTTTTGATACGAAACGAAACTATACCTTTTCAACTTCAAATTGGGAACAATCAATTTCAATTTGGAACGTAGCAATTTCAAATTGGGATTAATCAACTTTTAATTGGTAACTAACACGTTCAAAATGGGAATAAACAAAGTCAAATTGGAAATAAACAATTTAAATTTGGTACTAATCAACTTCAAATTGGAATTGTTGAATAAATTTTAAAGTTTTGCAAGTCAACCGGCAGCTACGCGTTTAAACCGTATATTAAATTAACAAAACGCCTTAAATTAAAACACCTAATGCAGAAAATGCTGAGAAGCAAATATGTGCTGTTTTTAATATCAAAGGCGACTGAAGAAAATTGGCTAACACACTGGGTATAAAAAAATCTACAGCTTATCGATGGGTAGGTACCCAAGAAGTTGTTCGAAGGAAACGTGGGGGACAAAGAAAAGCAAACATTTTAGAAGAACATAAGGTATAAATGACTGGATACATAGAGGAAAATCCTGAAATTACGCTGAAATAAAAGAAAAATTTGAACATAATCTCATTTTGATGAAATGTTTTCATTCGCAAATCACTCATCAGCCATGTTTAGCGTATCCGGCCATCAGGTATAAAGCGTTGAATATGAGCTGGCACAAATATTTTTCTCAAATTCGAAGAAATAGTTCATGATTTTCTAAGGGACTTGAATGTAATCGGAAGGAAAAACAAACTCAAAGTCAAAGTCTCAAATATAATTTCCTAAATTGAATAAGCCTATTCCCAATTTAAATTTGTTTCTTCCCAAATTAAAATTGATTAGTCCCAATTTGAAGTTGATTAGTACCAAATTGAATATGATTATTCCCAATTTGATATTGTTAATTCTCAATATGATTTTGTTAGTTCCCAACTTAAAGTTGTTTAGTCCCAATTTGAAGTTGAAAAGGTATAGTCTTGAATTATTGAACTTGCCCCAAGTCCCGATATATAACAGAATATTGTAACTCAAATTGTTTTTTTTTTTTTTTTTCAAGTTTATTTAATAAATACAAAATACAAAAATAATTTGATTTTTGAGTAAAAAACAAATAATTAAATATAAGGAAAAATATATGTATATTTATTTATTAACATATGATTTAATAACAAACCTTACTCTACTTACTTACTCTAACATATAAAAAAATAGTTTCTAGAATGGTTCACAGGTAGGGACCCCAACCAATGTACATCTGACATAAATTGTCCACACTCTTAGCTTCATTGATCAGATAATTGACCTGTCCTTCTATAGATAGACATTGAGACATAGTCCTACTTTTTGTTTTCACTTTTCCTTGCAGTCTAAACTCGATGTTCTTTATATATTCAAAGGCCTTAAAATAAAAAAAGGTTTGGAGAGACTTTTTAAAAAATCTGTAACAAGTTTCATAATTTTTCCCTTTTTCCCAAGCCATTTCTCAAATAAAAGTATATTTCTGAACTTTTGTTCAATAAAGCGATGTTGCCATAGGTCTTGATTCACGAAGAATATATTTGATCCTACTTGGAGGGAGTTTCTAATAATCTTGTGACAGTAAATCGTTTGCAATACCAATAAAAAATTAGGATATCAGCAATATCAACAGAATAGCAAATATCATAGTTAAATCGGGCATTACAAATTGATCCCCCGTATTTTTTTCTTAAGCCGTTCCTGATGTGAGTAAGTTTCTGAGCTTTTGTTCAAAAAATCTATCTGCGCCAAAATAAATTCAACTGATAACTGGCTGAACTGATCGTTTCTTTTATCTACTATCAGAACTTGATTCCATTAGTTTAATTTTGAACACTTTCCACCTCCTTTAGATGTTTGTCTTTTCAACCCTCCTGCTGGCATAATATTTGATTTCGACCACATTCCTTACCTGTTCATTGACTCTTTCGGAATTATGTGCGACAGAAGGATTATTTCTCGGCCAAGAAACCAAAGGATCGTAAACAAAAGGTGTTACAATAGACATCAGGGTAGCTGTATTGGTCCTTAGGACTCTCAAAGTGAATTCACAAGCCTTTCTGAAAACGCCTTCCACCCCTAAAGGACCCATTGCTGCGATCATATTCTGAGTGAGTCTAAAAGGAACTCGTTCAGGCCATTCAAATGATTCTCCTTAAATTGTTATTGAAGTAAATTTTTGCCAAACGAAACTATTATTAATTTACCTTTGTTGAATAGGCAGTTAAAATCAACATGTACAACATCACCACATGTAGAATCTAACAAAATATTTTCGCCGTGTCTGTCGCCCAATCCCAACATATACCCGGTTATTGAGATAACTGCAGTAGTCCTAATGTATCCTGTCCTCGCTGTTAACCATGTTTGTGCATCAGGAAATGTTTTCCTAAACCACTCTCCCAAGACTGGCGGGTGCAGTTTCAGTAAAACATTATTGAATATTTCTTTTTTCTTTGCTAACGGATCTCTCAAATTGCAACAGACTTCTTTTACTTCTCGCGGTCGCATTCCCAATCCTGAAAATAACCAAATAGTTTAGTCGCATTACAAGATCAAATGAGATTTGTACCTTTCTGTCTATAAATATTCATTAATACGGGCCTCAAGCCTACCAAATCATTAACCCACTCTATCAAACCACACTCTTCGTTCAAAGGAGCCACAGAATAAAGTCTAATATTTAATCTACGTTGTCTTGCTTCAGCATCTCTGAGTAATAAATGATTAACTATATCATTGAATTCCATTAATCTAAAATCTTTGCGCAAGTCATCTTTTGGCTTCAACATAAAAGTGTAGCTAGAATAAAATACTTATTTTATTTGTTGTACAGGGTGTTTGTTTATAACTGGAACACTCAATAACTTTTTTATTATTGAGAATAAAGGGCATGTTCAAATTGGAAAATTTCTTTTTTTAAATGGAACGCACTGTATATTTTTGCATTTTTGAAATTCTTAGAAAGTTAGCTTCACAAACATATCAAATATTATTTGGATAACAAAAATATACAGGGCATTCCATTTAAAAAAAAATACCCTGTAAACCTATGACGACAAAAAATATCGTTGTAGCGCTTAAGGTTGCAATTTACCAAGAAATTTTCCAGCTTAAACATGCCCTTTATTTTCAATAATATGAGAAAGTAACTGAGTGTTCTAGTTATAAACAAACACCTAGTACAAGGTATAAAAGATATTTGAAAAAAAATCTTCAACTGTTTTCAAGCAAATAACATAAATTAATCTCAATAGAATGTGGGCTGCAGTGAAATTAAAATATAGTAAAATTGAAATCACAACATTTCAGAAAAATTAATAAATAAAGAAAGCACGGTGTCGCCAACAAAGTATCAAATTGCGACCGCAAATGAGGGGCGCAAACTGGTGCTTTGCGGCCCGGTCGTACATGAAAAAAAAAATGTTTTTAATCATTCTTTAAAGTTTACTGAAGTAGTAGGTCTGTTTCTGCAGAAATCACAAACCAGTCAGAGTGAATTTCATTGGTTGAAACTAGTTTTCTGACTGTTTTCAACCAATGATCTTGACCTATGACTCTCTTGGTCCAACTGACATTCTATCTGTCGACACTGAACAAAATATCGGAAATAAAAACACAAATTAAACACTTGAAGGAGGCAAACAGGGAAACTGAGGAAAAGGTCTTAAAATGCAAAAGTTGGCTCAAGACTCAACATATAAAACTGAAAGATATGATCGAAAACAACAGAGCTTGAAGAACTATGGCCGAGGTTCTAGAACAAGAAAGAAACTCATATACAGGGTGTCCACTTA